>PVKA01004494.1:78409-98734 GCA_004027165.1 Ctenomys sociabilis | reverse complement strand
AAGTAAATCCATATTAATATGCTGAGCTGTAAAAGGCTCAAGTCAACAACTTCTAACATTGCCAGTCTTATGGAAAACCCACTACTATTATGGACTACTGGACTATATTGGATTATTTTGCTAAATTCACACAACTACAATATTTAAATGGCAATGGAATACCCATCTCTGACAAAACTAAAAATAAGAGGAGGATATAAATGAAGGATCATTTGTAGTAAAATATATAGACAAACTAGGATATACAACTACTTTCTCTTAATTCAATGAAAAGAAAGATTTGAGCAAATGGTGTTTGGACAGGATATCAGGTCTACATCTTATACTATGAATAACTACTACAAAGACAACAACATGCAATGTATTGATTATTGTAACTGTCCTACTAAACTGTTTTGAAACTGTCTTATTGCTATTTCTTCCTCAATAAAATTAATTTTAAAAAAAGAAAAAAAAAGAAACATTTAAGCATTGACTATGCCTTTCAACAAACCATCAGAAATCAGTAGTTCAGTTACCCCAGATATATTGTGTGTGTGTGTGTGTGTGTGTGTGTGTGTCTAAAAACTCGATGGCTCTAAAAGTACAAAAAATAGTAACATATAGTAATATATATATCCCTGCTTCTTGATAGATAGATAGATAGATAGATAGATAGATTTCTCCCTGCTTCTTTTCTCCTTTCCCCCATCCCAGCTGTCCTTCCTTTTAAAATGGATAAACATAACAATGAAGCCCATTCAGTTTGATGGGCTCTTTCCTTTTAAATCCTTGTCTCCTGTTTCTCTCGTCTAGCATACCCTTGAGACTTGTGCAGCTTATATTCCTTATATATATTAAGTCCAGTCCTATAGTGATTGTGTTATAGTTCCTCTATGAGAACTTGAACTACTATCTCTGTTCCACAGAGTCTCATGGTTTCTCAGACTTCAAGTCACAGTGTCTCACCTTTTAGAGTAATTTATGGACTTGTGTGTATGTCTGCATAGCTATTTGATTAAGTCTAGGCACCTGCCTGACAAGCACAAGGACCCAGGTTCAATTCCCAATACTACATAGTGCTGGCACCATGCCCAGCCAGCTACTGAATGCCCTACACCTTTAGACATCTTGGAGTAGAAAGGTGAATTCTTTAAAATCATTGCATAGAATAAATGCACACATTACAAGTAAGAAAATGTCTTAGATCAAAGGAAACAGAAAAATAAGAATAAAATGAACCTATAGTAAAGTAAAAAAGGACAAAATAGAAATAAAGTTGATCAACAATAGATATCATGAATGAAACAATGACAACTTTCTTCCTGAAGAACCCAGTAAAATTACTAAAGACAACAATAGAAAGGGAGATACATAAAATAGCAATATTAAGAATGAGATAAGAAATTTCAGTGAAGATACTGCAGTCATTAACAAAATAGTATGGAGACATCATAAAAGTGAATACATGTACATTCACAATTTAGAAGAAATGTATCAAATCCTTGAAAACAAAAAAAAAATTATTCAAACTATCGGTATTGAATAAATACTCAGAAGAGCCTTATAGCCCCAGGCAAATAATAAGAATCCACAATAGTGTGAAAGCCAGGTACACAGTCAGCATGTTAAGAAGGCATGACAAGAACACAGCTTTTTACCTGGCTGGTCCCACACTGTGCTCTTGCAGTCTAACCATGATAAAGTCCTAAGAGGAGCCCACATGAGGTTAGAGGAGACAGGTCTCTCTCTTGGTGGTAGAACAAAAGCGGGCTGCCTGTTTTGCATCTCAGTGAGCTTCTAGCTGGTGAGTAAAATCTTTCTCCTGGAATTCAGCGAATAGTTCTCTGAGGAGCTTTACATTAGAAGAAAAAACATGCCCATTTTAGAGCAATTTTTCTCTTTCTAACCCAAGCATATGGTCAAACATAAAACTAACAGGAAGATAAGATGAAATCTCTAGCATTCAGACTATATAATACAAGTATTTTCCTTCCTTCCAAAATCATCTTTCAAAGTTTTTCAAATGCTTTCATATTTACACATAGAAAACATTGGGAAGTGAAATTTTGAAATGTTTTGAATTCCTCCACCAGTATTTTTTCTTAGTCTTTCACTGTCATTGTTTTCAGTGTTGCATTTACTCATTGTCTTCAGTCATTCAGTTTACTTCTAATTTTAAGTATTATAAACAATACTGCTGTGAACAGCTTTGAGACACGTTGCTATACTTCCTCTCAGATTATTGCGGAACTCTAAGTAAACTGAAAGAAAACTAATCATGAAAAGTCTAAAAACTCTGCGGCTCTAGAAGTACAAGGAAAATTACTTTCCAGAACCACATATGATTCTCTGATATTCTGTACCTGAGCATTTTCTGCTAATCATTTATATGTAACATTAGAATATTTTTATTAATGTTTGGGTTATCAGCAAGTGGGTTCCAAGGTTTTGCTAAATCCATTTCTGTTTCTTCTTGTGTGACTCATGTCTATTTCAATCCTACTTTTACTGGAAGTTTCTTACCTTGAAAATTAATTTACATGAAGCTGGGGAGATGGTTCAGTGGAATACGTCTTCCCTGGCAAGCACGAGGACCTCTGAGTTCAATCTCTGGTTCTGCCAAAAAAAATAAAAATTAAATTAATTTACATTAAAATGATATCAATTTATTAATGCATTTGTGTCCCTTATCTATTGTCATTTCTGTTCTTGATTTGAGGCCAAGAACAAATTTCTGCATCAATAAACTATGCCTTCTGAGATATCAAACCTCCCCCTTTGTCCTCATGAAGGGCTTACTCCCAGAAAAACCAGCCAATTCCATAAGTGCTATACTGGCCCATAAAACAGATTGATCTGATAGTCTCTCATTTCTGCTTTTCAAACCTTTAGATCTTTGACGCTTCCTGGAGTGCTTCATTAACCACTAAGCCAACCCATCAGAAACCTTTTGCTCTCTTGTACATATTTAGTTGACTATAGATTTTTTGCTTTATGTAAAAATAAAACACAAATCCTAAAGTCCTTAGTAGAACACATGCACTGCAGTAAATTATAATTGAGAATAAAATATTAACTCTTAAGCTGTGTATTTCTTTAATCCAGTAAAATTCTCTACATTAACCCAATATTAATTATTTTTTTACGTAGCATGCATTTTAACTTTCTTCCAAAACTTAGCAACATCAAATAAACTGAGTAATTAATTTATATGGAAAATATGAGTGACTACACAATATTAAGAAAGAGGGCAGCTTACCTTCAACAGACATTATATTAGTAGAGGTCCATGCATCATTCCTTGTGTTTGTTCTCCTCTGCCCAAAACCAAGGAGCAAAGGCTCAAAGTGTTCTCAAATTCTAAGTTAATATCATTTCTCCTGTGTATCCCCCAACTTAAATTCTCTAGACATACAATTACTTTTTCTTCACCTTCACCAAACATCCAAGTCATTCACTATTTGTATGCTTCATGTTTTCCTCTAATCTTCATTATCAAAAGAGAAAAAAATATTTTGATACTCCTCATTGTGTTTACCATATTATGTCAGGTCTTTATGGTGCTACATATTAACCAAGAGTGAAAAGAATAAGACTTCTGCTGGTCACATACAAGGTTATGTTCATAGAGATTATTTTCTCTGCATATGTATGATTTGAGCAGACAGAAGCACTAAGTTTATAATTTGTCTGCTTTGATAATCATCTGCTCTTTGGTTATTGGTTAGTTAGGAAACAAACTTCCTGCACAGAAAGCTTGACCGACTCCTATATCTAATGCTTACTCAGTAGTCATTTCTAGTTCAACTTTTATGCAAGTACTCAGTTCAAACATCCATATGGTGTTTTAACAGCTTCTAATCCAAATGAAAGCTCCTGCTTTGTCTCCAAACTGGATCGTTACTGTGTAGTCTTCTTCCAAATAAATCATGAACATTTGTCCAGTTGCTCAGGCAAAATCCTAGAAGTCAGACTTGATTTCTCTCTCCTGGGACTGGCTCGGGCTGCCAGCAAAGCATGTTGGTGCTGGCACATACTCAGTCATTGCGTAGTCCAGCCCTCCATCTTCTCGTGGCCAAGGATTACGGACGTGCCTGTACCTCCCCTTTGTCCCTGTCCTTGGCCTGGTGTCCATGAGGCAGCTGCCAGTGCTCCTTTCTAAACTGAAAACAGGATCTTTGAACATTTAAATTCTTCATGTTTTTCTCTAATTTTCTTTGATGAAAAGAACATTACTAAAAAGGTGATAAACAGAACGTGGTGACATGGCTAGTCTCATTTCTGAAGTCATTTCCACACTCACACTGTCTGCAGGGAATTGGTGGGCAGGAGTTTGGGAATGTAGCACATGTTTCCACCTCAGGGATTTGGATTTGTTGTTTGAAGATATTTCCATTCTCATTTGTTTAATTTAATCCAGATCAATGAGCAAACATGACTGGCTCCTATAGACTTTTCCTGATCACACTACAACTCTATTTTTTAAAAATAAAAAAAAAATATCTATTTATTGAGCTGAAAGATGGCTCAATAGAATAAGTGCTTGCCTGGCAAGCTCAAGGTCCCAAGTTTAATCCCTGGTACCACCAAAAAACAAACAAACAAATAAACAAAATTAAAACAAAAAATAAAAAATATTTATTATTTATTTCTTTGGTACAACGTGTCACTACACAGCTTTGGACTCATAGTTGTCTTCCTGTCTCAGCTTCCCCAGCACTGGGATTACAGGTGTGTGCCACCATGCCAAGACTTGGTGACTGGCACAATGCACCCAGATTCTGGGGCTGGCATGACAGTGGTACCAGGGATTGGACCTGGGTTCTTGTGCTTGCCAGGCAGGCACTTAGACTATTGTGCTATCTCCCCAACTAAAACTCTTTATGGTCTTAATTAATCTGGCTCTATTTCTTGGCATTTATAAGATACAGAATATGTGTTGGTCTCCCTAACAAAAATACACATTAAAAAATATATGTATTCCAAAAATGACGAATGTTCATTATTGTGTCTTTAATGGAAAAAAACTATTCTTGTTTTACAATGAATGCTTAGTAAGCATTTGTTGAATGAATGATTAGTCTTACTATGTCAATAACATTAATATTTTAAGCCTCTGTATTCCATTGCGATAAGATGTACTCATTCAAACCTCAAGTGCAGGTTGTAAAGTGGGACTGATTCTTCTTCCCTTGTGCCTTTTCCAATGTAACATACAGAAGTGGAGGCCACTTGGCAATGTCATGTAATCCATTGCTTTCTTTTTCCAGTGGAGGGAAAGTGTTGGGACTCTCATGATAAATTCAGAGTGACTTGATCAATATTGTGGGGTTACATCAGGAAAGCTGTTTCTTAGTGAGAAGAATCAGATGTTGCTATTTGGTCTTCGTCCACTTAAGTCCTCTGTGGTTGGTCCATTTGCTAGAATGAAGACAAAATTATCAAGTGTTATCTATTTCATCCTAAACATATCTTCACTTAATATTTAGGAAAATTAAAGAGGAAAGATTTTGTCTTCTGCAATCAGCAGATAACATTACATTGCTTTTACTTATTGAAAAAGAAATAGAACTCCATTTATCTCTCATTAAACACACTTAAAGATTGCCTCTTGGTTTTTATTTTTTTTATTTTTTTTTTTGTCTTTTTGAGACAGGGTCTCACTATGCAGTTCAGGCTGGCCTTAAGCTCACTTTGTAGCTCAGGCTGGTCTCGAACTCACAACAATCCTCCTGCCTCAGCCTCCCGAGTGCTGGGATTACAAGCATGCGCCACCACGCCCGGCTTGCCTCTTGGTTTTTAATATGAGTGAAAATCAGCATTGTTATTGGTTAAAAAGTTAATTATAGAATATTCTGCCAACAGCACAAATAAGTTTAAGCTTCTGAATACAGGTACATGTTCAAAAGTCAAAACTAAGGAGAAGCAAATTGACCTAGGAACTATTCATTTTATTGTATTGTAAATTTTTAATGGATCTTTGTTGCCCAGATGTTCTCAGATTCCTAGTCCTGTTACATCATATGCTCACAAAGCACTGTGATTCCAGGCACACACTACCATGTTCAGTTCTAAGAGGAATGAGCTCATCTGGCGGGTAGCAAGGCAAGTGCCATCCTCTGATTATTATTAAAAAGATGAGATTTGTCATTTCTGGTACTCCTTACTCTGCTGTGTGTGTGTGTGTGTGTGTGTGTGTGTGTGTGTGTGTGTGTGTGTGTAGGTAGGGATCAAACTCAGGTCCTAGCCCTTGGTCTCTGCTTTCATAGTACTTCCCAGGTACGATTGTGCATCTTTCTGTTGTGTTAGTAGTGAGGGGTTGAAAACATTTGATCATCTTAGCTCCTGTCATATAAATAAAAATCTCCTGAGCATTGCTGGAAGTTAAATATTACCAACTAACTGTAAGTATGTTTCATCTTATTGATGGGTATGACATCTCTCAAGAAGTAGGATTATTGCCAAATGTTTGGTGCTAACCAGTTATGCTATAGCATCCCTGTCCTCTGCTCTTTTCCTGTATCACCAGAACAGGATCATAGGAGAGGATCATAGGTATTTGCTCAATCCCCAGTTTCTTTATAATTACATCAATGTTATTGGATTCCTATCAGTTTTTAATGATGCAACTCAGATTACCAAAGGTAATCCCAGCTGTTGGAAGGCTGTGAACTGGAGAATCACTATGAGTCTGAGCTAGTAGTAAGACCTTGAACACTGTGTAGACCTTCCCTAAAATACAAAAAACAACAACAACAATAAAAACCTTGGATCATGATTACTGGATTCCACATACTGTGAAATAAGTGTAGAGATTATATTTCAAGTATCTATGATCCTCACAGAAAGTAATAACACAATGATTGCTCATAAATTGTCTTTTCGAACTGAAATTTAATAGGAAGACAAAGTTAATGACACCTTACTTTCTGAAGTTCATGACCTCACAGCTATTTTGAAACAATTTTGTTATCCTTCATACTTAAACTGCATGTACAAAGTATTGTTTAAATATATCTTTTATGATTCACTTTTTTGATGTATTTAAACCTAAGAAAGCTCTGAACAGCTTTCTATTTATTCTACTATCTATAGTCATCCATGAATCCATCCATCCCTTCCTACATATTTATTATTTAACTATTATACAACAGGAACTATATTACAAGATTGGGTAAAAAAAAATGCACCAGCAAACATGGGTCCTACCTCATGATTATTTGTTCAAGTTATGACAATATAAATATGATAGTGCCACAGGATTTTTGCATATAGCTATTTAATCAATTATGCTAAAACACCTAGCATTGTAACTATGGCAGTGTAAGAAATAAAAACTAATAGTACCTACTACTTGCATAATTAATTTCAAATTTTCTTCCTCAAAAATAATTTCATGATATATTTCTCTACAATGTTATAAATATTCCATACTTTTGTTTAAATGTGGAATAATTTTCATTGTCCACATCATTTATGAGATTTTGTTTTCTGTATCACTGTAGATAATTGTGTTCAGCATTAATATTTATAGCCTTAGCAGCTCTTGACAAATTTTCAATCTATATTGATAGAATTTTAATTTTCATATCCACTTCACTTTTATATTTGGTTTTAATACACAGGTTTGAAACTTAAATATCAATTTTTTTGATGTGCTTTGATAATTCTATCATCTCTATCCACTTTCTATTAGAGAAAATTCTATCTTCTTACTTTTGTTTATTTATATTTATATTTTGAGTTTCTCATAGAAGAGAAATTACATAATATTCAATTAATTTTATGGTCTCAAGGTGCAACCATTTTCCTACAAATGACTCAAATTTATCTTTGTGATAGAGTAGTACTCCATTATGTATAAATACCACATTTTCTTTATCTACTTGATAATGGACAGATAAGCTGCTTCAAAGACTTAGATGTTATAATGAATTCAACACTCTTGAGAAGATACCTACCTAGAAGAGGAATACTTAGGTCAAATTTATTTTCTTCAGGACTCTGAAACTTGGTAATGTTTATCTTGTGCCTTTGAGTGTTGGATATGTTTAACTTTTATATAGGAGCTCACAGCTAAGAGTTTGCCTTGGATCTTGGAGGAGACTTGGGACTTGACTTTGCAACCATGCTGAAACTGTTGGGACTGTGGCAACTCTTAGAGATGGACTAAAATGTCTTCTGCACAAAAGGATGTGAATGGGACTTTGGGGGCCCAGGGGTGGAATTTTATGGTTTCTAGTCCCCCCAAAGCCTTGTGTAGTCATGGGATGAGGACTTCGAGAGTTTGTGATTAACTCATGATTCACTGGGATTATGTGTGATCCAAGGCTAGGATTATGGGTCTTAGTACTGATGGGATTAAGGGTGTGAGTACTTCCTCCAGCCTGGGGCAGAGAGCCTGCATGTAATATAAGAGAGAGAGAGACAGACAGACTTTCTGTAGTGATTGCTCTTTGTTGATGTTCCACCACCAGGAACTGCTGCTCTCTTCCTTTTCTCCCCTGCCTTGGAACCCACTGAATATGGACCTCCAGTAACTGTGAAATAAATAAACCTTTCCTTCCTTCATTTTGGGTGTTGGGTATTTCCCAGAAACAAGAGAAGAGTAACTAAGACAGAGTGCTTCCAAATGGTCTCAGAACAGATTTAACCCTTAAGGAGTTCTAAAAGGAACATTGCAACATCTTTTTCTGTGTGGGGTTAATTAAGGAGTCCTAGACCAATGTCTCTCGAAAGACTCAGATCTGCTTGTGAGAAATTGTAAACAAAAATTGCACAAGAGAAAGACTTTGAGGATTTTGTAAAGGAGCCTGGGCCTTCAGTTGACCTAGTGATTAATGACATTGTCCCTACTGCAGAACTTATAGATTCACAGTAGACAATGGTGATGTTGAGAGGAGCACTCGGAGGAATAGTCTACAGAGGAACTTCAACAACTTCTGGGAAAGTGACAGAGAACTGCAACTGAGATTTCGGAAGAGGAAGAGGAGTATCAAAAATCAGTGCAGCAAAATTCTCCTGAAATAAAGGAAATGCTGAAAAAATGGACAGAGCTACAAACATTTATAGAGAAGATCTACCCAGACAGAGAAAGAGGCAATCATTGAATTTACTTTCTTAATGACAATGTCATCATACTATAAAACAGTTTTAAACAAAAATGATACAAGTATCACTAGACCAGTTTTTAGTTTTGCAAAGGTTGAGACCTAGTGAGAGAAAAACATATATAGTGGACTGCAGATTTTCCATAAATGACACTAGAAAACTAGATTGCTGATGTTTTTATAGAAGAGGACTCTATTTCCAAATAATAACCACCTTCCATCTCATTATCCCTTCCTTCAAGCAAAAGATGCCAATTTGAAGTTTGAAATTGTTGTTTCTGGTAACCTAGGCATGTTTTATAACTTTTTGGTAACTACATAGGAAAGTTGTTGTTTTTTGCTAAATTATACACACTATATAACTTCTTATTATGAAAAGGTTAGTTAAAGGGTGCTTTGAGAGGTTTGAAACATATTATGGATATTTCCATTACTGTGGGAAAAAAGTTGGACTTAAAACCAACTTCAGAATAATTTTGACTTAAAACCAACTTGAGTTACAACTAGTGCTCATGAAAAAAATTGAGTTTGTAAATCAAGGTTCTATTCTATTTTGATGAGGATTAATTGTAATGTATCTTTTACTGTAATAAATTTAAAAAATTAAACATCACCATCTATTTTGGTGAGCCTGGTGGCACTAAGCCAGCGTTACATGCCTCAGGATAGAAGTGGCTGGGTAGTTGGCAGTAACTTTAGTTAAGTGATATGGGTAAAACACCAAGCTGCTTTGAATCCCCCACTTGCTATATCCTGCATTTCTGGGCATGACCCTATCTCTGCCCAAGCAGCATCATATTGGTTACTAATCCTAGGTAGCTGTTAGTCATGAACAGTACTTTAAAGAGGCAGTAACACTGAAATTCTCTCTTTCTGCTCACAGGGTCTCAACTTGAATCTTCCTTGAACCCTTGTCTTATGCTTTGTACCAGGAGTATCCTCTAAACAGCCATGCATTAAGGACTAGGTTTCAGCATGGTGCTATTAGAAGGGGGTGGAAGCTTTAAGAAGAAAGGCCTACTGGGAAGTTTTCCCATGGCTGAGACATGAGGTAAGCAGCTTTGTTCCTCCATGTGCTTCCACCATGATGTTTCCTTATTCTGGGCCTAAAAGCAATGGAATAAGTCAGTCATGAACAAGAACTCACAAACCTCTCAGCCAAAACAAAATTTTTCTCTTTGTAAGTTATCTAAGGTATTTATTATAGCAATGAGAAGCTGACTCCTATACAAGTTTATGGGTGATGGAGGTAGGTGTAGACTTGGGTGGTGTTTTATAAAACAAAACTGCAAAGATACAGGGATTGTTCAGAATTGGGTTATGTCATCCTTCTCTTGATGGGTCTCCTGGCATGTGAAATTAGAGCAGCTACAGTTTTCCTGGAGTCTAGACACAACTTCATTTGGGTGTATCATATCAACTTAAAGCTCAGACATTTTCCTTATAATCTTCCCCACCCCAAGCAAAATTTCAGCATCTTAAGTTTGACAGCCTAAGTGCCTGACTAGTAAGGGGAAGGACCCAGGCTCAATCCCCACAGTGCATGCAGTGCCTGCCCCATGCTGAGCCAGCCACCAAAACTAGGAATAGTGGCACAGGCCTGTAATCCCAGTGCTGGGGAAGCTGAGACAAGGATCACTATAAGTCTGATCTGTGCAGGGAGACCTTGTATTAAATTAATTAATTAATTAATTTTAAAAAGAAGATTAAGCCTTGCAGCAATTGTTGCTAGATAATGTCTGGGTTCATTTCAATATCTTCTCTCATTGGCTGACAATGTGGGAGTAGCTACCATGGCAAGCAGATTTCTCATTGTGACAGATGGGCCGCACTTATTTCATGTTTGGTCTGTTTTGTTCAGAATTTATGTTGACAAAAAGAAAAAAAAAAGAGAAAAGGAAGAAAAAGATTTCTTGGAAGTGAAGAGGTGTTTGTTGTGTTTCACAAGATGCCTGAGAGGCACAAGATTTCCTTCACTTCAATCTCAGGATGGTAACAGTGCCTGAGGCACATCAACAGCAGCGTCTGGCATCCCAGGATGCAAATCAGCCCCAGACTGACAAAGACAAGACAGAAATGGATATTCTACCAGTTTCAGAAAATCCCAAAGTAATATTTACAAATAAGACTTTAGATGTTGCCAGGAGAAAGATAGCTTTAAAAAATAAAATAAAACAGAAAATCATAAATTCTTCAACAAATAAATAAAAATGCAGTCCTCTCCGCAGGATTGTTTTTAGCCGGTCTTTCTGGTGAAATGTGCCCGCTGTTCATCTGTGAGTAAAACACATATGGACCTACTGACTTGTGATGTGGAATCTCTAGGTTCAATTGGGATTGCCAATGGGAACATCATTTCCAAGTCCAGTCATTTAATTTGTGGTTGATAAGGTTAACGGAGGAGGGTGGAAAATCAAAGAACAACAAACCATATAAATTAGTAATGTACCTTACACAATGCTCAGATCCTAGTTATTATTTTCAATGGTTATTATTATGTAAAATGTAAATTGCTATCTATTGGTTTTTTCATATTTTCCTTAATTAAATCATTTGCAAGTATCTGAAATTGTTTTCAGAATCTTTAGAGCTCAGGAAATTTTTCCATAGGTCTTTCTAAGGTTTAGGATTTAAATATAACAGTGCTTTCTCTTCACCTCCTTCACTATTTTAAAATTTCAAATTGTACAATCTCTTCCTATTGAAGTATCAATCACTTCTGTCACTTATTTATTTCTCACAGAATATAATCCTTAGAAAAAGCCTACGACACTTTGCTCCAAAGTTTCTTTTTTCCTCTCCAGATTATTTAACTATTAGGATAACAAGTAAAATACATTTTTTAGAAGAGTGGTTTTCCATCTTGTGGCTAGATAGATGAAGACACCCTCTCTCCCAAAGCAGACCTTACACCAAGTGTTTGCCTTTTTTCCTCATAATTATGCCCCATATTTCTGTTTATTAGATGGTGAACCTCATCATTATAACCTCTCAAAATCTATAGACCATTTTATCTTGTGCTTTTCTACTGTCAGCCTCTTAATATTTTTTTAATTCAGCCATGTTTTTCAAATTAATTTTTAAAATTTTCATTTTGAATAATTTATAGAATCACAAGCAAGGTCAAGATATAATACAGAGAGATTCCATACACGCTTTACTTACTTTTTCCTAGTGCTAAAATCTTGCAAAACTATATCCTAATATCACTAGCAATTACCATCAATATAATCCCCTGACTTAAGGCAGATTTTACATTTTGTCTACACTCTTTGGAGTGTGTAAAAAATGTGTGCATTAAGTTGCATGCAGCTATATTTCCATGTGCAGATCTGTATAGACAACACTACAGTCCTAATCACAATTTCTGTGTCATGAAACCTATATCACCCTGCTTTCTTGTCCCATCCCTGCAACAATTAATCTGTTTTCCATTAATATGGTTTTGTGACAGATCTGACAGAGATATGGAATTAGAAAAAGATGTTAGACAGAAATACTTGAAATAGAAGACTGTATAGAATTCATACATTGCAGAAATGAACAATGTGAAAACAGTGCCAGATACTGAGGACATAATAATGAATTATAATGAAGAAGTCTAAGTTACATAAGAGAACAAGAGAAGACTATTCAACAGCTACTAGATGACAACAAGAAGGCAAATTTAAGGCAAATCAAAGCTAGAGGAAAAACTAGAAAATAACACAGATGGATTCGCTAACATGGTTGAAGAAATCATGGAAGAAAATGTGCCCCAAATAAGAAGAGTTTAAAATACAAGTAAGTAGTGCTTATCAAAAGCCAAACATTTATGTTGGAAAAGAAGCCCACTGAGTCACATCCTTATTAAATAACCAGATAATCAGCAAAAAATAATAAAAAAAACCCCACCCACCCCCACCAAACTCAGGAATTTTAAAATAAGCTAAAGAAAAACTTTAAAGCTCACAAATAAAGGTAAACCAATAGGAATCTCAGAAGACTTCTTAACACAAACTCCAAAGAGAAGTTAGAGTGAAGTATTTGAAGCCGCAAGAGCAAATATCATCCACCCTAGACTGACGTATCCAGCAAAGTTATCCTTCAGAATAGATGGAGAAATAAAGTATTTCCATGAAAAAGACCAGTTAGGAAGATAGATGAGTGCTAAACAATCCCAAGAGAAAATATTTAAGAACATTCTCTACAGAAATAAGGAATCAGACACAACTAGAAATACAGAGGAAACTAGTGATGTCAATGGACAAACAGCAACAACAGCAACAACAAAAAGAGTAACAAAGGATATGCCAACAGATAAGGGAGGCAATGATAATAAATGCCCAACACATCTCAGTAATTTGTTTAAATGTTAACAGCCTCAATTCCCCAATTAAAAAAAAAATAAAACACAGATTAGCAGACTGAATTAAAAATCAGAATCCAACAATTTGTTGCATCCAAGAAACTCATTTAACCCAAAAATCTATTCCTAGACTAAAAATTAAAGGATAGAAAATAATATTTTATTCACCAGGACCCCCACAACAACCAGGAGTAGTAATTCAATTATCAGACATGGTAAACTTCAAGTTAAAAGTGATTAGAAGAGAGAAAAAAGGTCATGACATATTGGTTGAGGTAATGATCCAACCACGAAAGGTAACAGTGATGTAAACCTATACATCTAAAACTGGAGCAACTGTCTTCATCAAAAACAAAAATACTATTGAAATAAAAAAGACAACAGAAATAAATTAAAATTTCTTGAAAACAAGTATCAATATTCAATTATTTCCCAAATCTTGCATAACTATATCTGTTAATCTGAGAAATATATTTGATGGAAAAAACAGATAATTTAACAACTATTGTTAATAAGCTATTCCTGTTTTGAAAATCTGTAACATATATATTGTTGTATGTTACCATGTTCTGTCTTTTCTTTTTTGCTTCTGTTTTTACTCTTCAAAATAAAATAAAAAGATCAAATAAATATTAATAACATTCATATTCAGGGACTTTTAACACTTTACTTTTTCAGAAAGTTAGATCAACTAAACAAAATAAAAACTAAATAAATTTCAGAGTTGTATCACACCTTGAACATATGGACTTAAGGGAATATGTAGGCAATATTCAATCCCTTTATAACAAAATATACTTTCTTTTTCAAAAGCACAAAATGACTTTCTAAAACAGTCCACAGAGCTTTCTTAAACAAATATAAAAGAAGAAAAATTAGTCCATCCATATGACCAGAACACTGTGAAATGAAAATAGAAATCAATAACAAGAAATTTCAGAACAGGCAAAAAAGCTTGTGGAAAGTTAAC
This sequence comes from Ctenomys sociabilis, assembly GCA_004027165.1. NCBI lineage: Eukaryota > Metazoa > Chordata > Mammalia > Rodentia > Ctenomyidae > Ctenomys > Ctenomys sociabilis. Next base: position 84,324 of record PVKA01004494.1, on the reverse strand, counting down.
AATGTATATATAAACAATCAGTAGGCCACAGATGAAATCAAAGAAGAACTGAAATTATTTTCTGGATGTTAATATTAATAATGGTACAACCTGTTCAAAATATCTGAAACATTATGAAAGCAGTTCTAAGAGAAAAATTCATCACGATTAATGCTTACATTAGAAAAACAGAGCAAGCTCAAAGAGCCAAGTTTTTTGCCTTAAAATACTTCAGAAACAACAATGAACCTGCACCAAAACACAATAGAGGAAAGATATTATGAGAGTAGAAAACAATGAAAGAATAAACAAATTACTTAAGCACGTAGCCAGATATACCAAGAAAGTGAATAAAGACTCACATCAATGTAATTAAAAACGAAAAACGTGAAATCACAATAGACATTGTGGAAATCTACATGACAGCAACTACATCAAAAAACTATATTCCTGCAAATTATCAAATTTTGAAGAAATAGACACATATGAACTACCACAGCTTACCCAAGTAAACATAAATGTGTTTCACAGCCTAATATGAAGTAATGAACTTGACACAGTAATAAAGAATCTAAGAATTACAGAAGCACAGGACCTGAAGGATTCACTGGTGAATTCTAGAAAGTCTTTAAGGATGTTATATTACCAATACTCCTCAAGGTGTTCAAAGAAATCAGGAGAGATGGAATGTCCTCAAACTCATTTATCTTATCCAGTGTCTCCCTGATTCCAAAACTGAATAAAGACCCAACTAAAAAATGAAGGCCAACATCTGTAATGAATATAGGTTTAAAATTTCTCAACAATGTATTATCAAATAGAATGTAACACATTGTCAAAAAGATCACACACACACATACACACAAGATCACACAATGATCAAGTAATTTTCATACAGACTTGCCAGGATGGTTCATCATAGGTAAGTCAATAAATGTAATACATCACATAAGCATAAGGAAGGTAAAAGTACACATGATCATATTAATAGAAAAAGAAAAATATTTCAACAAATCCAACAACCTTAATGATAAAAAAATAAATCCTGAATAAAACGGGTATAGATGGACCATACTTTTATATGGGACCATGCCTTTTATATGACAAAAGTTATATGTGACAAACCAATATGCAACATCATACTACATGACGAAACAAACTAAAAGCATTCCTCCTAAAACTAGGAACAACACAAAGATTTACCCTATCATCTCTTATGTTCAACATACTACTCGAATCTTTAGCCAGGGCAACTAGGCAAGACAAATAAATAAAAATGACACATATAGGGAAGAAAGAACTCAAATAATCATTCTTTGTAGATTATGTGATAGAAAACTCAAAAAAATTATATGAAGATCCCTCTTAGAATTAATAACAAACTTCAGCAAGATAGCAGGATACACGGTCAACAGCCAAAAATCATGAGCATTTGAGTACATCAATAATGAACAGACTAAAAAAGAAATTATGAAAATACAGAATTTACAGTAGCTTCAAGGAAAATAAAATATTTAGGAATTAACTCAAACCAAAGAAGTAAAACATCTGTACAAAGAAAATTCTGAAAATGGAAATTAAAGAGAACATCAGAAAATGGAAAGATATTGCCTTCTATACTTCTGAATTGGCAGCATCGGTAGTGTTTAAATGGCTGCTATGGTTTATGTTTAGATATTCGTACAAAGCCTCGTGCAGTCAGAGTCCCTCACAGGTGAATCTGGAGTGTGTGATTCTGGGGTTAATTCGTATGATCCCAGCAATCTTCATACAGTATAAAAGTGATACAAAGACACTATTAAGTTTGGTTGCTACTTTAAGTCTTCTCCCACTATGAACTCTTGCCCCAATGCCATGTGCAACCCTAGCTTAGAGCCATCTGATTATGGGCTGAAACCCCTAAAAACTGTGAGCTAAACAGAACTTTCTCTCTTTAACTTTGGATGTCAAGCATTTTGTCTCAGCAATCAGAAAAAAGTAATAAGACAATGGCCATATGGCCATCTTGCTGAACATGTCATACAGAGTCAATGTAATCATAGTCAAAATACCTACATCATACTTTACAGATCTAGAAAAAAAATCATCTTAAAATTAATACTGAATCACAAAAGAGCCATTATAGCAAAAGCAATTTGGGACAACAAAATAAATCAGAAAGTATAGTCATAGTTGAGTTCAAGTATGCTGTTCTACAAAACAATAGTAATAAAAGTGAAATGGTAATGGAACAAATACAGTCATAAGGATCAATGGAGCAGAAATGAGGATACAGAAATTTCTGCAGACACATTCAATTAATGATCTTCAACTAAGAGGCCAAAAAGCATGCACTGGAGGAAAAACAGACAACTCAAAAAGTGGTGCTAGGAAAATCAGTTATCTGAAGATTGAAACTAGAACCTTATCTCTCACAAAAGAATAAAAATAGATCAAAAGTCTAAACAATGAAAAGATAAAACAGGTAAACATATTAGTTTAGGAAAAGACTTTCCAAACAGAATACAAATTGCACATGGGATGATAGCAATAATCAACAATTGGACTATACTAAACCAAAAAGCTTCTGTATGGCAAAAGACTCAATTAGTAGGGTGAAGAAGATAAATCCTACAGAACAGGAAAAAATTTTGCTAGCTACTCCTTAGATAGAAAGAACATTGATATTTAGAGTACCAAGAAAGAAAAGAAAGTTAAACCACTTGAAATTAAAAATGTAGTTAAAAACAGGCAAGAGAAATGAGCAGACACTTCTTCACAGGGGAAGAAATACAAATGGTCAACACATACATTAAAAAAAAACCACTCAGTATCTCTTGCCATTAGAAAATTGAAAATTAAAACAATGCTAAGATTCTATCTTACTGCAGAATGGCAATGATTGAGAAATCAAATACTAACAAATGCTAGCAAGGTTATGTAAAAGGAGAGCACCTTTATTGTTGGTGGGAATCTAATAGAACCATTAAGGTAATCAGCATAGAGATTTAGCAAAAATCCCAAATTGTAATTCTATACAACCTTATCATCCTCCTGCTAGGTATCTTCCCCAAAGGGATCATACTACAGTGACATACACATACCAATATTCAGATCAGCATAATTTGTAATGTATTATTTAGTCCTGGAAATAGCCTGAATGCTTATCAAAAGATGAATAGGTTTTAAAAATATGGTATTGCTCCTTCCAGCCAGCACCCAGGCCTGGTGTATGTGTGGGAACATCTACCAGCCAGGTGGATACCCCAGCCAGCCAGCACCCACTCCGGGCATGTGTGTGTGTGTGTGTGTGTGTGTGTGTGTGATCAACCACCCACTGGAACATCCTCCATTGGATGGACCTGTTGTGGGGCCCTGAAGCAGAACTCCCTGAAGAGATGAGACCCACCCAGCTAATCTAGGAGGAGAACATCTTGTCAGAGGGACATAGCAGGTTCGTTTCCATGGGCTGAAGCAGGAAGAAGCAGAGCACAATAACCAGACCCAAGCCAGGCCCACCTGGACAAGTTCAGACTTGATAGATCCAGAACCAGTATGCCGTGACACTATGTTAGACCTAGATCTATGAGAGCACATCCTGTATCTTTCTCTATTGATCAAAAAGGGGGCAACAGGTAACCAGGGTGAACTAGTCTGCCTGGAAGACCCTATGTCCACCAATGGGTGGTGATTAGGCAGAACTTCAGGGAACTAATTTAAATACGATTTCCCAATTTAATATCTGCTTAATCATATGGTCATAATGTTTGCTTTTATGGCCTAAAATAGAAACCTATTAGTTACAAAAGTTTGCCAAGTGCTAAATATCACTACCCATTATTAATGTCATTAATTGTAGTGCTGTAAATATGAAACTGTAACTGCCTTAGCCACATAATCTCTCTTGCAAAATAATATTGGTAGGTAATAATGCAATAACTGCATCAAAGCTCTACGCTAAAGATGACAGGACAGTGCTATATAAAATGACAAAGAGAAGGAGAAAAACGCATGCTCAGGCCCCCAGTGCCAACCAAATGAAATGAAAATTAAAACAATGGAGACACTAGCATAGAAGAAATTTGAAGCCACACGCATGAAATCTCTGAAATAATAGCACATGAAGTATAGAAATAATAGCAGAAAGGTATAGAGGACAACAAATCAGAGATAATCTCTGAAGTAATAAAAGAAATGATGACTCTAATGAAAGAATTACTAACTGCTGCTAAAGAAGAAATTGATAAAAAAATAAAAGAGAATAGAAAAATGATGTAACCCTTGAAGTAACAATTTAGGAAAGAAATGGAACACATGAAACAGATTCAAAGAGATAACAAAAATTAAAACCTCAATTGCAAGCTGGGAAAACAATTTGAATGAAAGTAAAGATTGACTTTCAGACCTTTAAGACACTGTTGCAGCTAGTGAAAAGGTAAGAAAAGATCTCTAAAAAAAACTACTGATGCAGGAAAAAAATAATTGAGCATCTGAAAGATGATGCAAAGATGAGCAATGTAAGATTAATAAGCATCAGTGAAAGAAGGAGTCAAATCAAATGATATAAAAAGAGCATAGTAGTAATAGAAACTTCCCAAATATGGGGAAACACTCCGACATTCATATGGGTAACTGAAGCATACAGAACTTCAAATAATATCAACCCAATTAAAAACACACAAACATATAATAAACGGGTCTCACAAATTCAGCACAAGAACAGTATACTAAAATCTGCTAGAGAAAAGAAACAGATCACATTTAAAGGAAAACCTATCAGAATAATGGCATATTTCTCTTCACAAACCATCAAGTCAAGAATATCATGGAACAAAGTACTACAAATTTTGCAAGAAAACAAATTCCAGTCCAGACTGATATATCCTTCAAAACACTCTTTCAAGTTTAAAGGAGAAGTGAAATACTTTCATGAAAAGGAACAACTAAATAATTTCATGACAACAAAGCCAACCTCAAACAGACTAATAAAAGATATTCTAGAGAGGGATCAAAGTGATCTCAACTTCATGAATGAGAATAAAAGGAACCCACCAACTAGGGCAAACAATTAAACACGGTAGAAAAAGAGATACAAAAGCAAGTAAATTACAGGTAAGTATAAGTCAATAAATCTCAATTGTAACTATCAATGTAAAGGGACTCAACTCATCAACTGAAAAAATATACTGGCACAGCAGATTAGGAAGCAAAATGCAATGACATGCTGTATACAAGAAACGAGCTTAACTCATAAAAAAGCTCATAGGCTGAAAGTCAAAGAATGGAAAACAACACTACATACCCAAGGAACTCAGAAAAAAGCAGGGTAACAATCCTGTTTTCAGACAGTCTGAATTTCAAATCAAGAATGATCAAACAAAATAAAGGAAGCCACTGCATACTGGTAGTGGAAAAATATAAGAGGAAGAGTCATAAATATGTATGTGCCAAACATGGGGGCACCCAACTATATAATACAAATCATAATGGAGAAGACAACTCTAATACCCAATAGCACAACCTTAACAGGAGACCTTAACACACCCTTATCCCAAAAAGACAGGTCAAGCAGGCCCAAAAATTAGTAAAGAGGTAACGTAACTGAACCAGACCTTTCAGCAAAATGGGCTTAATGGACATATGCAGATTGTTCCATCCAACCACATCTGATACAGATTCTTTTTCAGCTGCACATAGGACATTTTTCAATAGACTATATGCTAGCCCATAGATCATGATTAAGGAAATGCAAGAAAAAAAGAAACTATCTCATGCATATTATTGGACAACAGTGCAATGAAACAGTTCAATAACACACCTCCAATGTCTATAAAAAAAAAAAAAAAAAAAAAAAAAAAAAAAAAAAAAAAAAAAAAAAAAAAAAAAAAAAAAAAAAAAAAAAAAAAAAAAAAAAAAAAAAAAAAAAAAAAAAAAAAAAAAAAAAAAAAAAAAAAAAA
>PVKA01004494.1:0-78309 GCA_004027165.1 Ctenomys sociabilis | reverse complement strand
GAAGACAGCAATATAAAGAATTAAAGAATCAAAGAGATCATTCATTGAAAGATTAAATAAGATTGATAAGACCCAGGGAGCCATGGAGATGGCTCAGTGGAACAAGCGCTTCCCTGATAAGAGCAAGGGTGTGAGTTCAATCCCCAGTTCTGCCAAAAACAAATAAATAAATAAAAATTGATAAGACCCTGGCTAGCTTCATCAAAAAGAAGACAGAAAAAACTTAATTTCAAGCATTAAAGAATAAAAATGGTGAAGTTGCCAGAGACCCTGTGGAAATTCAGAAGATCATCAATAGCTATTTTGAAAATCTTTACTCTCGCAGAATGAAAGATGCAGAAGAAATGGACAGATTGTTGCAAAGGTACAAATTACTAAAACTGAATCAAGGATATATAGAACTCTTAATAACCAAATAATAGCCAATGAAGTTGAAAACGAAATGAAAAGTATCTACAAAGAAAATCAAAGGTCCTGATGTATTCACAGCTGAATTGTAAAAGAAATTTAGAGAAGATATAATTCCAATACTCCTGAAACTCTTCAACAAAATTGAAAAGAAAACAATTTTCCCAATCATGGAGGCCTGTATTATACCAAAACCAGAGGAAAATGTAACAAAAGACAAATACCCCTCATGAATTTATATGCAAATCTATAAATTTAACATACCGTGTCAACAGAGAGAAATCAAGAAACCATCATTTCAATTGATGCTGAAAAGGCCTTTGTCAGAGTTCAACATTCAATGATGATCAAAGCCCTAGAAAAAATTGGAATAGATGGCCTCTACCTCATTTATAGATTTTCAAATATTGAACCTTCCTTGAATCCCTGGGATGAATCCTACATGGTCATGGTGTATGATCTTCTTGATGATTTGCTGTATTCTATTTGCTAGGACTTTATTGATGACTTTTGCATCTATGTTCATAAAGGAGATTGGTCTATGGTGCCATTTTCTGGTTGTGCCTTTCCCTGGTTTTGCAATCAGTATAGTACTTGCCTCCAAAATGATTTTGGGAGGACTGCTTCCTTTTCAATTTCATTGAAGAGTTTGTGGAGTGTAGGGATTATATTTTCTATAAATTTCTTGTAGAATTCAGCTGTGAATCCATCAGGACCTGGACTTTTCTTTGTCACTAGGCTTTTTATTACCTTTCGTATTTTGTTGGCTGTTATTGGCTTATTGAGAGTTCTATCTTTTTGGTTCAGTTTTGGTAATTTGTACTTTGAGGAATCTGTCCATTTCTTCTGTGTCTTCTATTCTGTGAGTGTAAAGATTCTCGAAGCACTATTGATAATCTTCTGAATTTCTGCTGGTCTGTGGTGATTTCACCATTTTCATCCCTTATTACATTTACTTCAATTTTTTATTTCCTCTTTTTGATGAGGTTAGCTAGAGGCTTATCAACTTTATTTAGTCTTTCAAAGAACCAACAATTTGATTTGTGGATTCTTTCAGCTATTTTCTTCAACTCTATTGAATTAATTTCTGCTATAATCTTTATGATTTCTTCCCGTCTTTGCGCTCTCGGTTTCGTTTGCTCTTCTTTTTCTAGATGTCGGATGTGCAACATTAGGGTGCTAATTTGTTCCCGTTCTGTTTTCCTAATGTGTGAGTTCATTGCTATGATTTTCCCTCTAAGAACTGTTGTCATCATATTCCATAAATTCCAGTATGTTGTGCTTGAATTTTCGTTGAATTGTAGATATTGTTGAATTTCTTGTTAAATTTCTCCTGATTTCCATGAATTTAGCGGGGTTTTCTGGTTTCTTTTGTCATTTATTTCCAATTCATTGCGTTGTGGTCAGATAGTATGCATGGAATAATTTCTATTTTCTTGCATATACTTAGGCAAGACCTCTGGACTAGTATGTGGTCTATTTTGGAAAATGACTCATGTGCAGCTGAAAAAAATGTATATTCAGCGGTGGTTGGGTGGAACACTCTGTATATGTCCCTCAGGTCCATTTGTTCCAAGCTCTGGTTCAGTTCTGCTACTTCCTTGCTAATTTTTTGTCTGGTTGATCTATCTTTTTGAGATAAGGGGGTGTTAAGGTCTCCTGTTAATATTGTGGTCTTAGATATTAGGTGTTTCATGTCCATTAAGATTTGTCTTACATAGTTGTATGCTCCTGTGTTTGCTGCATAGATATTTATGAGTATTACCTCTTGCTCTCGAATTTTTCCCTGAACCAGTATATAGTGGCCTTCTTTGTGTCATTTGATCATCTTGGTTTGAAGTTGAGACTGTCTGAGAACAGAATTTCTACTCCTGCTTTTTTCTGAGGTGTTGGAGGATGTAGTATTGTTTTCCATCCTTTGATTTTGAGCCTATGAAAGTATTTTGAGTTAAGTGTGTTTCTTGCATACAGCATATTGCTGGATTTTGTTTCCTAATCCACTGTGCCAGGCTATTTCACTTCATTGGTGAATTGAGTCCAATTACATTGATGGCTATAATTGAAATGTGTTGACTTATGTTTGTCATGATATTTACTGTTGTTTAGTCCTTTGTATCCTGTGTTTTTTTCCTTCTGTTCTCATTCGTGGAGTTCTGGTCATTGTCATCTCTCTCTAGAACATCTTTCAGTAGCCTGTGAAGGGATGGCTTATCATCATGAAGTTCTTTATTTTTTCTTTGTTGTGGAAGTATTTCACTTCTCCATCAAACTTGAAAGAGAAATTTGCTGGGCATAATAGTCTGGGCTGGTATTTGTTTTCACAGAGGACTTGAAGTATTCTGCTCCATGCTCTTCTTCCCTGCATGGTTTGTGTAGAGAAGTTGGCTGTAATTCTGATGGGTTTTCCTTTGAATGTGATCTGTTTCTTTTTCTGTCTAGCAGCTTTCAGTATTTTATTCTTGTGTTGGATTTCTGGGATCTTGACTATTATATTTCTCAGTGTGTTTTTACTTGGGTTGAATTTATTTGGTGTTCTGTATGCTTTGGTTACCTGAATGTTGGATTGTTTCCTTATATTGGGGAAGTTTTCTGGGATTAATTCTGCCCATATTTTTTTTATGTCATTTGTATTGACTCCTTCATTCTCTTTGATCCCAATTAATCTCGCATTGTTCATCCTGGCATCATCTTGCAGATGATGGATTATTTTTTCACTCATCCTAGTTGTTTTTAAGAGATAATTTTGCACCTTTTCACTAGGTGCACCAGAGTTCTCAGGGTCTGAAACTGTCTTTGCTTTCACTCAAATGGTTTTGTAGACTTGTGATTGATATTTTTAGTTCCTCTATATCTCTTTGACTCTACTTCATGAGTTCTATTTCTTTTCTGTATTTCTCATTCCAGGAATTCGTTATATTTTTGATCTCTATTTTGTTTTGTCCATGTCTTCTTTAGAGGTAGCTATTGATTCTTTTTCTGCAGAGTTTCTTCCAAATTGGGTTTCCTCTGTATATTTCCAGAATTGTTTCTGTATTTCAGATGCTATGATTTCAAAGAATTTTTTTTTTTATTTCAGAAATTTTTTCTGCTTTGAGTTCGTCATGACCTTTCTGATGTTTCTTTGCTTCTGACGCTTTGTTCATACGTTTCAGCTGGAATATTGTTCTTTGCACTTGTTCTGGGTGAGCATTGGGTTTCCCACATATGTCTCTGGATTTGATTCATTACTTCACATGCTATGTATTCAAATATTTCTTTTTTTTTATTTCAGGCATTAATTCTGGTCTGAGTTCCTCTATACTTTTCTGCTGTTGTTCCTTTGCTTCCACCTCTGTTAATTCATTCATTTCAATTGAGCTGGTGTCCTCTGCACTTACTCATAGACTCAAGGATTGAGATTGCATTTTTCTCCTTGTTTTTGTCATTTTGTATAGCACTGACCTCTGACCTTTGGTGTAGAGCTCTGGTGCAGCTGTAACCTTAGCGCATAATGAGATTTGGGTGCCATTCTATTATGTTTGAGATTATCCAGTTATGCCTGGCCTGGATCTTGCTGTTGTGTTCAGTTCCTTTTTGCTGCAGCTCCTGTGGTTCCCCTCTGTTCAGTCCCTGGTCAAGGGAGCATTGGGGGTGCAGAAGCTGTCCCTCTCAATCACCATGCCGGGTGGGTATAGATCAAGTACCGGTAGAGTCACCAAATATTCTCCCTCCCATGGCAGGCTTGGGGGCAGAGGCTTTGGGGAGTTGCCAGGCAGGTGTGTCTGGTGTGTCTCAGGCAGGTCTCTGGCTCTGATGTCTTATGCCCTGAGGCTCTTGGTGGCACAGAGTGGGCAGATAGAAGCCAAAGGCTCTCCCTCAGACTCACCACACATTCACCAAAGCAGGAAGCTATGCAAGTCGTGCAAATTCCCATTCACTTGGTGGGCTTGATGGTGGAATCTAGGAAGTTGCCGGAGTCAGCCCGGCTGCCTCAGCCCAATTGCTCTCTCTAGGCTGGCGTGGGGGTGGGATCTGATCATGTGGTTTTTAGATTTCAATCTATTAATATACTGTATTACATTTATAGATTTTCGAATATTGAACCATTCTTGCATCCCTGGGATGAATCCTACCTGGTCATGGTGTATGATCTTCTTGATGATTTGCTGTATTCTATTTTCTAGGATTTTATTGAGGATTTTTGCATCTATGTTCATGAGGGAGATTGACCTGTAGTTCTCCTTTTTAGTTGCGTCATTCCCTGGTTTTGGAATCAGTATAATACCTCCAAAGTGATTTTGGGAGGACTGCTTCATTTTCAACTTCATTGAAGAGTTTGAGGAGTGTAGGGATTATATCTTGGATAAATGATTTGTAGAATTCAGCTGTGAATCCACCAGGACTTGGACTTTTCTTTGTCGGTAGACTTTTTATTATGTTTTGTATTTCATTGGCTGTTATTGGGTTATTGAGAGTTGTTATATCTTCTTGATTCAGTTTTGGTAATTTGTATCTTTCAAGGAATCTGTTCATTTCTTCTGTGTCTTCTATTCTGTGAGTGTAAAATTCTCAAGGTAGCATTTTATAATCTTCTGAATTTCCACTGGGTCTGTGGTGATTTCACCCTTTTCATTCCTTACTGCTTGTATTTCAATTTTTTCTTTCCTCTTTTGATGAGGTTAGCTAGGGGCTTATAGATTTTATTTCAAAGAACCAGTTTTTTGATTCATTGTTTCTTTCAACTGTTTTTTTTTTTTTAATCTCAATTGAATTAATTTCTGCTCTAATGTTTATGATTTCTTCCCGTCTTTGGTCTCTGTTTTTGGCTTGCTCTTACTTTTCTACAGGTTGGAGGTGCAACAATTATCCTGTTTATTTTTTCCTCTTCTGTTTTCCTAATGTGTGAGTTCATTGCTATGATTTTTCCTCTAAGAAATGCTTTCCTTAAACCCCATAAATTCCGATAAGTTGTGATTGTTTTTTTCATTGAATTGTAGATATTGTTAAATTTCTTGTTTAATTTCTCTTATGACCCATTGATTGCTGAATAGGGTGTTGTTTACTTTCTAAGACTTTAGCGGGTTTTTCTGGTTTCTTTTGTCATTTATTTCCAGTTTCATTGCACTTTGGTCAGATAATATGCACAGGATAATTTCTGTTTTCTTGCATATACTTAAGCATGATGTATGGACTAGTGTGTCATCTATTTTGGAAAGTGACCTATGTGTAGCTGAAAAAAAAATTGTGTATTCAGTTGTGGTTGGTTGGAACACTCTGTAAATGTCCACCAAGTCCATTTGTTCCAAACTCTGGTTCAGTTCTGTTACTTCTTTGCTAATTTTTTGTCTGGTTGAGCTATATTTTTGAGATACGGGGTGTTAAGTTCTCCTGTTAAGATTGTGGTCTTGGATATTAGGTTTTTCATGTCCATTAAGATTTGTCTTACATAGGTGGGTGCTCCTGTGTTTGGTGCATAGATATTTATGAGTGTTACCTCTTGCTCTTGAATTTTTCCCCTAACCAATATATAGTGGCCTTCTTTGTTTCATTTGATCATTCTTAGTTTGATGTCTGAGAACAGGATTGTTACTCCTGATTTTTTCTGAGGTGCTGGAGCATGTAGTATTGTTTCCATCCTTTGACTTTAAGCCTATGAATATCTTTTTGAGTTAAGTGTGTTTGTTGTATACAGCATATTGTTGGGTTTTGTTTCCTAGTCTACTGTGCCAATGTATTAATTGATGAATTGAGTCCATTTACATTGATGGTTATAATTGAGATGTGTTGACTTACGATTGTCATGTTATCTACTTGCTGTTATTTACTCCTTTGTGTCTTGTGTTTGTTTGCTCTGTTTGGTGGATTCCTTTTGTTCTGGTTCATGAATTTCTGGTCACTGTGGTCCTCCCCTTCTAGGACATCTTTCAATAGCCTTTGTAGGGATGCCTTTGTCCTCACGAAATTCTTCAGTTGCTCTTTGTCATGGAAGTATTTCACTTCTTTTTCAAATTTGAAAGAGAGTTTTGCAGGGTATAGTAGTCTGGGCTGGTATTTGTCATCATAGAGGACTTGAAGTATTCTGCTCCATGCTCTCCTTGCTTTCATGGTTGTGTAGAGAAGTTGGCTGTAATTCTCATGGGTTTTCCTTTGAATGTGGTCTGCTTGTTTTCTGTAGCAGCTTTCAGTGTATCATTCTTGGATTTCTGGGATCTTGACTATTACATGTCTCAATGTATTTTATTTGGATTGAAGTTATTTGGCTCTCTGTATGCTTTGGTTACCTGAATGTTAGATTGTTTCCTCATATTTGGGAAGTTTGCTGCTATTACTTCTGCCCATATTCTTTTTATGTCATTTGTATTGACTCCTTTTTTCTCATTGATGTCTATTAGTCTCACATTGTTCATATTGGCATCATCTTGCAGTTGATGGAATTTTTTTCCTGAATCCTCATTGTTTTTAAGAGAACCTTTCCCACCTTTTCACTAGCTGCACCAGCATCTTCAAGATCTGAAACTCCGTCTTTGCTTTCACTCAAATCATTTTGTAGACTCTTGGTTGAGAATTTAAGTTCATCTATATGTCTTTGACTCTGCTTCATTCGATCTATTTCTTTCCTGTATTGCTCATTCAAAGAATCATTGTACTTCTCATCTCCTCTATTTGTTTATCAATGTCTTCTTTAGAGGTCGATATTAAGTTTTTAATGCAGAGTTTCTTTCAAATTGGGGTTTCTCCATATATTTCCATAATTTGATTCTTTATTCATATTTGATTCTTTTTTTCCACATGTAGGGAACAGAGCCATCCATACACAGGCTATGATTTCTTTTTTTTTTTTATTTCAGAAATTTTTCTGCTCTTAGTTCCTCTTTACTTTTCTGCTGCTGTTTCTTTGGTTCCAATGCTGTTAATTCATAAGTTTCACCTGAACTAATGTTCTCTGCACTTGTTCTGGGTGGGCATTGGGTTTCACCCATACATTTCTGGATTTGATTCATTACTTTAGATGCTATGTTTTCATAAATTTCTTTTTTTATTTCAGGCATTAATTCTGGTCTGAATTTCTTTATACCTTTCTGCTGTTGGTTCTTTACTTCCGGCTTTGTTAATTCATTCATTTCAGCTGGGCTAGTGTCCTCTGCAGTTATCATGGGTGGGTTCGAGGCCTGAGATTGCATTTTGTTCCTTGTCTTTGTCACTTTGTATAGCACTGACCTCTGATCTTTGATGTAGAGCTGTGGTGCAGTTATAACCTTAGCATGTAATGAAATTCGGGTACCGACCTATTAAGTTTGCATTTATCCAGTTATGCCTGGCCTAGATCTAGCTGTTATGTTCAGCTCCTTTTTGCTGCAGCCCTTCTGGCACAACTGTGAGCCTGTGGTTCTCCTCTGTTGTGCCCCTGGCTCCAGGAGCACCAGGGAGTGCTGAAGCCCTCCTACACACTCACTGGGCCATGGTGGGCTGGATTGGGGACTGGAAGAGTCACAAAAGTTCTCACTCACTCATTGGGCTTGGGGGTGAGGACTCTGGGGAGTTGCAGCACCGCGGGGCTGCAGTAGAAAGTCTCACTCACACGGGTGCCTGAGTTCTTCTCCCTGGGTCTCTTGCCAGTGGTACAGGGAAATCAGAAGCTCTTCCACACACTCACCAGGCCAGGATTGGTAGATCAGGGCCGAGAGGTGTCACTCATTCAGTGGGCTTGTGGCCGGGGCTCTGAGGAGTTGCAGGGCCCATAGGGGTCACAGTACAGTGTCTCACTCATGCGAGTACCTGAGTTTTGCTCTCTGGGTCTCTTGCTGATGGCGTGGGGAAGCCGGAAGTTCTCTTACACACTCACTGAGCCAGGCTGAGGTGGATCAGGCTGTGATTTGATTTTTGTTCATGAACTGTTTGCCAACCCCCATGTCTTCAAGAGCTCCTGCTACTTTCTCTTCTAGAAGATTTAATGTTTCTGTTTTATTGTTTAGGTTGTTAATCCAGTTTGACTTTAGTTTAGTGCATAGTGACATATCTGGGTCACATTTTAGTTTTCCACATGTAGAGAGCCAGTTTTTCCACAACATTTGTGAAAGAGGCTAGCTTTCTTGTCAGTCTTATGGATGGTATTGTAACTGTCCTGCTACCGTGTTTTGAAATTGTCTCATTGCTATTTGTCTCTCAATGAAATTAATAAAAAAAGATAAACAAACTAAAAAAAAATGCTCCCTAGTATTATGGACTACTGGACTATTTTTCATTATTTTTCTGAATTCATGCACTATGATATCTAAATGGAAATGGAATACCCATCTCTAACAAAAGTAAACAGAAAAGAGGGATAGAAATGAAGGACCATTTTGTAATGAAATATATATATATATATATATATATATATATATATATATATATATATATATACATACATACACACACATATATAATAGGATAGATATACAGCTACTTTCTTTTAATTCAGTGAGAAGAAAGATTTGTACTAATAGTCTTTGGACAGAATATCACATCTGCATCTTATAGTATGAATAGCTACTATGAAGACAACAATATGGAATGCATTAATTATTGTAACTATCCTACTAATTTGTTTTGAAATTTTCTCATTGCTATTTGTTTCTCAATGAAATTAATAAAAAAAGAAAAACAAACTCAAAAACTTTGTAGGTAAGTGGATTCAACTTAAGGTTATGGTCATAAGTAAAATAAACCAGACCCACATGGGTAAGTGCCATATAATATCCCTACTGTAAGTACTGAAAAGAAGAAATAAACACTGAAAAGTCTAATAGATACAGTTAAATAGAAAGGCACAGAACTTATGGATTTAACAGCAAAGTGAAAGGGGAAAATTTAGGAAATAAGGTAGATTCCAAACCATACATGTATGTACATAAGATGGATAAGGCAATAGTCCTAAGAATTTCCATCAGGATTTTGAAAATAGCAGTTAATATTTAGAATTCTCACCCTTACTAAATCTATATGTTGATATCTATAAACTAAGCAACAATGCTAACGGCATCAATGTGTAACACCAAAACCAGGCTTGAAATACCTATCATCTTAGTCTTCTAAATGAGTAGCATTTCTAATACCATAGCAATTATTACTGTTCTCTCTTTAAAGTAACTTTTTTGACCAGTTTGCTCTCTGTGAGAGCCTGAGAGAATGTTTTCTCTCCAAGTGACTCTCCCCAGGCACACTATAGAACTTCCATCTCTTTCCTCTGTGGCTCCATAATCTCTTTGTTCAGAAAATTTGGAGCTCAAATGAGTTTCATGATGTTGCAGTACAGGTTCTCCTATGTTCTGAGTCTTCGCTGACCTTGAAAGGCTAGAGCCAAAATGTTGGCTGGCTTTGTGGCTCTTCTATTTCTCCAACTCTGATTTGTGATCTTAGGTTGTTAACCATCCAGAAGAAAAGCTGATTAGCATCCTGCAGCATATGCCATTCACTTTGCCTTATCTGACTCAATTGATTTTAGTTGTTGTTGTATATTTCCTTTTGTATTTCTGCTTTTCGCTTGTTATACTAGGGAGACTACACGATATTTATACATGTGTGTCTGGTTTATTTCACTTAAGAGTATATGTTCAAGTGACATCCACTTCAGTATAAATGCTTCAAACTTATCATTCTTAATAGCTGAGTAATACTCCATTATATAGAAATACCACATCTTTTTCAACCATTCCTCATGTGATGGTGACTCATCCACATGGATGACACAGACAAAGGATCTACAGAATAATGTACAGGACTACAAGATAAACCCTGAGGGGACTTCACTGACCACATAAGAAATATAAAGTACATGTGTTGGTATATAAGTCTTGCTCTGTCTAGGTCTTAACCATCCAGCAGAAAAGTATAAAAATGAAGTATACAGCGCGGGGCCATAATATTAAGCTGAGCTGTAAATGGCTATGGTCGACAACTTATTTGAATAACTCACTATTGTTGTGGAATGCTGGACTGTGTTGGATTGTGGTGTTGAGTTCAAGCACCTAAGTTAGTTGAATGACAATGGAGTGCCCATCTTTGACAGGTGTAGACAAAGGAAGGGGTATAGAAAGAAAAAATCATGATGTGTGTGTATAGACAGTACAGTTGGGATAGATAACGCTGTGCTTCTACATAATCCTATGAGAGGCAAGATTTGTACTAATGGTGGTTGGACAGGATATTATGTCGGCTTCTAGTACTATGGTTATCCACTAGGAAAATAATTATTGAATTTTTGATATAATTCAGGTATAAAAAATAAGATAAGTAAACAGCTACACTCTTTTTACTGATAAGAGACATCTGCTATAATAATGTCTGTAAGTATAATATCATGTATGCACTTTGTATGATACCAAAACATTCTGAAAACAGTTTGCAATGTATTAATTTATCGAATCTGTCTTGTTAAGGTGTCTTAAAACTGTCCGATTGATATTTGTACTTCAATAAAATAAAAAATTAATTAAAAAAATAAAGTAACTTTTTTGAAAAGGTAGTGGAATAAAATGAGAGAGAGCAAAAATTTAGGTTTTCTTGAAAGCATGTAGTAATATTCAACCATATGACCCATCTTGTGTAACTATATATATTAATCTGAGTAACAGATTTGATGATTAAAATAGATAATATATCAATCACTGTTAATCAGATATTGTTTTGAAAATCCGTCATTTATGTATTGTTATATATTATCCTGTTTCTGTCTTTCCTTTTATTTTTGTTGCTCTTGTTTTTACCTTTAAAATAAAAGAAATTTAAAAATATCAATTCCCTGGTGGCGCATGCCTGTAATCCCAGCACTCGGGAGGCTGAGGCAGGAGGATTGTTGTGAGTTCGAGACCAGCCTGAGCTACAAAGTGAGCTTAAGGCCAGCCTGAACTGCATAGTGAGACCTTGTCTCAAAAAGACAAAAAAATAAATAAATAAAATAAATTAAAAAAATAAAAAAATAAAAATAAAATCAGTTCTTATTTCTTTTACTAGTTGATACAAAATGTAAGATTCAAAGAGTTTCCTGGATTTAAATCTCTGTGAATTTTATATATTTACAATGTATCCTAATCTCTCTTACATTTGCAGACAATCTTATATGGTATCTCCACTAAATTATCAGAAAATAATAGTTTCAAATAACTCAAATCTTATTAATAAAATTTTTTTAAAAAATGAAATAAAAAATGTGGTATCTCTAAGGAGTGGACTACTACTTTACAATGAAAAATGATATTTTGGACCTTTGTTGGAAAATGAACAATGATGGAAAATATAATGTTGAGTGAAATAAATTAAACACGCAAGTTTAAATGCCACATTGTATGTCATATTTCAGTGATATAAATTGCAAATAGAGAATTATAAGTACTAATAGAAGAGAATAAAAAGATTGATCTTTCTCTATAGAGAAAGAGCTCAAGGAAAAAACTGCAAGGAATGAGGAGGGAAAGGAAAAGTAATTATAATAAATATATGCTATATGGGACCTAGGAACTTATTAACATTAGTGAATATTGTAACATGAGGTAAGATTAATAATATCAGTAAGAATGAGAAATTAGTTAAGGGAATTCAAGGAAGATGGAGAGAGGTGGAGAAAAGTAAGTAATAAAAAACAAGTTGGGGTGCATACAAGAACCCACTCCCTAAGATGATCACAAACTACAACATGTTCTAGCAAAATAAAAACATTTAAAAAGTGGCATTGTCCTATAAATATGATTTTGCCTAATCACATATTTGTACTTTTGATATTTCTGACAGCCTTTTGGTCCAGGATACACTGGGCTTTTTTTTTCTGTTGGCCTCAACACTTTCCATAAAATGCTCTAAAACTTCTATGACCTCCTCCTATGATTAACTGGGTTAACTTGTTTACCTTAAACCTGTTCTCTTATCCAGTGGAAGCCATCTTCATTTGTAATAAGGGTTAAAAATTGTGTGTCTACACCGCTACTTGCAAACCTGCTTCTCCACGGCTCTCCCCTCTGAGTTCTGCCATAAGCTGGTCCAGCCTTCCCTCCTTCATCAGGGTTGCTGCTGTCCAGCATCCTGAGAGCACTCTAAGACCTCCTCAATGGTTTTTAGGTGTGATTGATGCCACATCCCCACTTCTGTAAGGGGCCTTGGTGATGGACCTCTAGAGAGCTCTTTAGCTCTTCACCTCTAGCTGTGTTAAGCCATAGTGACCCACAGAAATAGTCATATTTTATAACTATAATGTAAGGAGTTTGTTCTCAGCCATTTTCCCCTCTGACTGCAACTTGTGGTTGAAAGGATGATCTCTTACAACTTCTTATTCCCTCTGATCCCTTCTGACCTTTAGGCAATGATGGAAATCAGGCTACTTTCCTGTCTAGAGTAGAAAGAAGAATGAAAGTAGAAAAGAAGGCAGGTCCATGCTATGAGCTGGAGACTAGGGTGGTGATTCTATTATACCCCATCCCACCTCCCTGAGCCTATGGAGCCTACTGGTTAAAGGCTGACAACAAATCACTCACAGTGAGTGAACAAGATTATTTTAGGAGGAGAAAGATATGGTGACCTGAGGAAGATACATACCATGTACCAAAGTGTGTCTAGGGCTCAAAGATGTCCCTGTAAATTTAGGGATAGGAAATAACCATGATCATTGCCTCTCTCATAGCAAACTAACAGAGAAAAGAGTTATTATTGATTCTGTTAAAATGAGAAAATGGAGAAATTCAATATGGCTGCTGAGTTGGACAATGAAGAAGACCTGAGCAGGTAAGTGATTTGCCCGGCTGCAATGATTAACTCGGGAAGGTCTAATGAACTGGGGAAGGAGATTGGATTTCTTCATCGTGGAGATAATACTTCATAATCCACATTGTAAAGAAGGCTGCAGTCTTTGGTCTTGAGTTTCCCCAGTGTGTACTATTATGGCTACAGAGGGCAGCTGCACTACCTTGGTCCTTGAGGTTCCTACCATGTGAAAGTGCCCGGAGCAGAGCAGCTCCTGCAGGAGTGTCCTGAGGGTGATATTGGAGGCAACACAGACTGGGTCTCTACTTCCTGACTCTTGCTTCATGTACACTTCTGTTTAATACTGACTTTGCTACTGAAACAGCCGCATTTTCCTGCCAACATCATCTCTGCAATGGTTAGCGTGCTCTTCCATTTGAGGATTCAATGAGCGTGGTCCTGCCATCCAGTCAGGAGTATATCTTTATGGTCAGAGTGTTTGCCCAAATCACCTGACTTGTGAGTGGTGCAGTTGTAATCACGCTCTTATGACACAAGAAGACCACAATAAGGCTGAACAGCAAAGTCATTACATACGAGCTTATGGGGGTACACACACTGCTTTAAAGGTGACTATAGCAAAAAGGCTCTTTGCATTTATCAGTAAGAGTGCTACAATCTTTTGTGGCCTACCTCTTGCATGTACTGCCTTGGGTACTTGCCATATACTGGGTACACCACTAGATGTTATCTTTACAGCTTTTTCTTCAATATGTTATGTAT
This sequence comes from Ctenomys sociabilis, assembly GCA_004027165.1. NCBI lineage: Eukaryota > Metazoa > Chordata > Mammalia > Rodentia > Ctenomyidae > Ctenomys > Ctenomys sociabilis. The sequence goes on along the minus strand of PVKA01004494.1, from coordinate 64,431 downwards.
GTATCAGATCCTATGGCCCTCTCAGAGAAATTAAGCATCTTTCCTCTACATGCACAGAAGGTAAAGAAGGGCTAGAATCTGCCAATAAGCGCTTTTCAAATGTTTATTCCCTTGGAATGCACTCAGCCCTGTTTGTCATCTCCCTGCATTCCTGGGTTATGCTTATTGTTTGTACTGGAAACATCTGTTTACACTATTCTTCCTTTAATCATGTGTTCTCCAGCATAAAAATATGCTTATACTATCTCTGTATGATATCATATATGACCTTTTGCTGCAATCTGTTTATTTCACACTTTAAGTTTGTACTTCTCCAAATCCCTCCTGTCCTTATTGCTGCTGTCTCCTTAAAATTCTTCCTTATTTTCTTCATTCTAGCTATTAAAATTCAGTATTTCCTTTAAATACTGCAATACCTGTTGCCCATATACAAGATCATCATTCAGATAATATAAGCAGTGATCCAGAAAATTGTACGCTTTTATTTTTAATTTATCAACACATATTCTACATCTTTTTTCCTCTTTCAGCATCAATAAAAATAAGTTTTAGTATTTTCATTCATTCTCCCATGAATCAGCAGAAATGAGTAACAGTCATGCATTTGATGAATCTTGGCAACTACTTTATCATCTTGGGAAGAAAAGACTTCTCATTATCCATGTCAACACGATGTATGATCACCTTCAAACCCCTCACAGGAAATCACAATGACTTTTGTCCTAGGGCAAAATGACAGAAGCCTCTGAATTCCTGGGAAGCTGCAGCATTTACCCCAGTGAGGTATGTGAGATGTGAGGTCCTCATGAAAAATGGCTTTTTTGTGTGTGGCTAAAACTTTGACAGTACCTTGTTTTGGTGAATAAGTAGTTCACCGTCTCACTTCCTAATCCCTGGAGTGTCAACATTTGTAATTTCAGAGAAGGAAGAAAGAAAGAAAAAAAATCCCACCATGGCCGCTCTGGGAAAATACCTACTCTAACAACCATCTACTAGAAATATGAATGTTATTTTTTGAAAATAATAAAAATGAGCAAAAAACTGCCAACAAGCCCTCAAGGTGTACAAAACAGAATATCTAAGTGTATGAAACATATTGAAACTTAGAAAAGTTGTGTTGCTAGTTGATCTGAATTTTATTCCATCCTCTGGATAATACTGAGTCATAAATTCCCTGGAAATTTGGCATAAAATAATTAGACGAGCACCACATGATGTAGCCAGTCTAGTAGGAGAAAATAGAAAGCTTTTTTAGCTTCCTTTTATTGGCCTGATTTTTAAACCCTTGGGTGTGTCAAGAGTGGAATTAAAGTAAGTGCTAGCAGTAGTCTGAAAATCCCTGTCCTTCAACTTGTCAATTACTTCAGGGTAGTGTGAGATGGATAGAAATATATCTGTTTGATTTTCTTCTTGCTCTTTCTCCTGGATTTTGTAGGTTTCCAGGTTATTCAACTAAGTGCGAATTGCTGTTCATACCGATGCACTGCCATGATTTCTGATTTGCTGGCTGTCATTCCCATTAATAATCGGCTTGCCTGTCAGGCTGTCACTCCTTGTTGTTGTAACAATTTGTTTCATACAAGCGACTTGATTCATGGAGAAAAGGAATGAAAATAAAAGCCTACAGTTGTCTTGTTTTATTTTGTTTAGAGTTGGAAGAACAGAGGGATATGCATAAGCATTAGGCAAAAGCATATATCACCTGTGTCCTCAAAAATTAATTGCTACTCACATAACTTGGACATTTTTTATGCTAAACATATATTCCTTTTACAGCTTGAAATTTTGTGAAGCTCAAATCAAATCTCAGAAATACTCCCAAATACAATTCTTGTGTTGCCTCACCTGACATAGCCCAAAGCAGTTTCTCAGAGCATACTGCCTGCAATGCCATCTCTAATTGCAAAAAGGTGGCTTGTTGGCATGCCACTCCCACATGCCATGTGCCTCCTGGAAGACCCAGTTCTTCAGAGCCCAGATTGCAGCCCTTCAGTAAGCTTAATTTCAGAACTGCTTTGTTTTTCCCAGTTTTCACTAGAAGTTTCATTTGTGCTTTCAAATTACATACTCTTTCTGGGGATGCACTAAGTTGTTGATCTAGTATCTCCCACCCCAGGCTGCTGAGTCTCCTGTTCTGGGTCTCTTTTCCCTGCTTGACTCACCAGGGCCCTAATGTGAAAAAGAAAGTGTCTTCTCATTTCCCAGTCAAGGGCAAAGGGCTCCCTCAGTTGGAAGTGTCTTCCTGGAGGCAGGATCACCAGAAATCCCTGGAACGAGACACCTTCTAGTCCAGGCCTCTGGGTGGGACATTTCCTGTCCTGCTTTTTCAGCCTACCTTTCTGCACAGAGTGCCTCTCTTGCTTAGTCCAGTCCTTCCTCATTTCTAGGTTGTCTTCTCAGTTCTGGTCCTCTTTTGAGCAGAGAATCTCAGGAATTTTCTCTGAGGTTTTGAGTTCTTTCACTTTGCATCTTTGCAGACTTGCCCTTCCTGGTCAGATCAGTATAAAGATGAACACTGAATTTCCTTCCTATTGTCTCCATAGTGTATCACATGAGTGCACTAAGGACCATTTGCCTTTCTTCTTCCAGCTTTGTGGCACCACTGGTCCACATCTGCATTATAGTGAACTCAGATACCCACATGAAATATCTACCAGGAAGGTAAAACATTTAGCCATTTGGACATTTTTTTTTGTGGGGGGTATGGCTGGGGAATTTGGACTTTTTGTATTATGTATCACGTATCCATCTTATAAATGTTTGAAATTCATTGGTTATTTGATTCAGAAATTTATTCATATTAGTTTTTATAGTAGTTTTCAATAACTTAAAAGTGTGAAAATTTAAAGACTTAGCTTCTAAAATCAATTAATGTGCATTGAATTAGGAAATAAATTTAGATTATAAAAATGTTACTAGTTGGATGAAGCAATGCAATTTCCATGTTGTCTCAAGCAATAGCTTCAATTTTTCTGTCATAATATATCTAACTAGTCTAGAGGCAAATGCCTTTCTGTGAAAGCAATGTTAGATGTGCCTAGGGACATTCACAGTAATGCCACCATTCTTCCTCCCTTCAAAAAGCTAGAATAGAGTGCTGGCCAAGTAGCTCAGCAGATTAAACCATCTGCATGCAGGCACACAGGCCCAGGGGCTGGGGGCTCAATTCCCCAGGCTGGGATTATGAGCTCATGCCACCACACTCAATCTCGCCCCTGGGGCATGCTAAGAAGACAATTGAGACTGAGTGTGGTGGCATGTGCCGGTAATCCCAGCTATTGGGAGGCTGTAACCAGATGGATCACCTCAAGTCCAATCTAGCAGTAAGACTCGGAACACACTGTAAACCCTTCACCGCCTCCCCCACCAAAAAAGCTAGAATAAAACTGAGCAAGCCACCAAATGTGTCATTCAAGGTAGTGTACAGACTTATGTGTGTGGGGTTTAGAAACAGAAACTCTAGAAGAAAACAAGAGAATATTTCCATTTCTTTGAGGCAAGCAAAAATCTCTTAAATAGGGCAAGAGTAGTAACTATAAAAGGATTGATAAATAGCACTTCATTGATATTAAAACTTTTGTTTAACAGAAGACATCATTGAAAGAGTCAAAAGTCAAGCCTTAGACTAAGCCTTAAAATTATATATATAATCTATCTATCTATCTATCTATCTATCTATCTATCTATCTATCTATTATCTATGTATGTATGTATGTATGTATGTATGTATCTATCTATCTATCTATCTATCTATCTATCTATCTATCTATCTCTGATAAGGTTTCTTTTTTTTGTATTTTTTAGGAAAAGGTCTATAGGGTGCTCAGGGTCTCACTACTAGATTAGACTCCCAGTGATCTGCCTGTTTACAGCCTCCCAAGAGCTTGGATTTCAGGTGCTTACAATCACACACAGTCTCAATTCCCATCTCAGCATTCCCTGGAGGTGGAGCCAGCATGGCAGGCCCAGGGATTGAACCCCTGGTCTCTGTGCCTGCTTGCAGGTGCATTAATCCACTGAGCTATTTGACTAGCCCCCAGTAAGGTTCCATATGTGAACATATAAAGAATTACCAGTCATTCATAATAAGAAAACAATACAATTTAAAATGTGAAAAAAATTTCAAGAAGAATTGCATAATAAAATTATCAAAATGAATCTGTGAGTTGCTCATTATTAACAGGTAGCTAAGGGGCCAGGGAGACAGCTCAGTAGAATGAGTGCTTCCCTGGCAAGTACAAGGGCCTAAGTTCAATCCCTGGTTCCACAAAAAAAAAAAGAAAAAGAAAATATGTACCTATAAAATCTCCCACCCCCCCAAAGAAAAATAAGACTTCAAGGGGATTCTACCACAATCCCAACCATGCATGATGACCGGGGCCTGTGAAGCTCTCCCATAGCTCTGGTGGAAAGATACTTTACTCCAAAGACTGGAAAACAGCTGGATAGTATCAACTAACTTAAACATGTGCCTAAAATTCATTCATATGTACATATTCAACAGAAATACATGCCTACAGCTACTAAGAGACACTACACAAGTGTTTATGGGAACTCAATAGTAACCAGAATACAACCCACATGTCACACCGCAGAAGAACAGATAAAAAGGTCATGATCTATTTATGCAGGGAAATACTACAAAGTAATAAAAGAGTAAACTGTGTCTTCAAGAACACAAATGAATTTCAAAGACATGATACTGAAAGCTAGATAGAATAGCCACATTAGATGACACTATTAATAAAAGACAGTATAACCTTGGAGGTTGATAACAGATGAAACTAGTCTTTGATATTAGGAATCTGAGTGGAGGTTACCTCTAAGAAGTTTGGTACATAAAAGACATTAGTAAGTCTAGAATGTTCTGCATCTTAATACCAGTAAAAACCGCTAGATGTGTATATATATATGGGCACAACCCTCCCAGCTGTATGTTTAAATTAATAGAGCTTACAAAATTATCTATTTGTCTTGAAACAAGTTTATATATCTGAGTGAATAAAGAGAGTGAAACTTATCCACTTCTACTTCCACTAAGAATATAGAATTAGAAGATTGACAGCAAGAGAAAATGAATAAAATATAAATTATATATTTTTAATCCCCCAAAAGGCAAAGTTCACAAGGAAAACAAGTAACATGAAGTTTTCAGGCACCAAGTCATGAGTCAGAAGAATTCAGTTAAGAATACAAAACATTTCTAAAAGTGATGTGTCCACAAGTGTGAGGATGCAGACTCCTTGGGAGCCTCTGACTATCTACTCTTTGCACCCATTCAAACATCCTTTCTCACATGTTTACCAGATGCTCAGGAGAAATACTGTATAGAAAGAAGATCAAAGGAAACCCACAGTGGTTCAGGCCTGGAAATGGGATAGCCCACTGCTGTGTGCTCAGCATGAAGACCCAATAGAAGGTTCCTCTTGCATGGAATAAAGTGCTTAGGCTCCTCTGAGGTGCAACAAGAAAATCTTCAGGTAGAAGGCCAGGCTCAGTGAGAATGACCCAGCTCTTGGATTCAGGTACAAAGGGCTCCTGTATGTCAAGGCTGGATAGGAATTATGCAAATGATAATCTAGTAATGATCCACCTTTAAAGCATTGTTGAAGAAGTAAAAAATGGAATTCCATGACTAGCCAAAATGTCTTTTCAAATATAAAGTAAACAGCTGCACTCTTAATTTACTGATAAGAGACATCTTCTATAATAATGTCTGTAAGTATAATATCATGTATGCACTTTGTACGATACCAAAACATTATGAAAACAGTTGCAATGTATTAATTTATCAAATCTGTCTTGTTAAGGTGTCTTAAAACTGTCTGATTGATATTTGTACTTCAATAAAATAAAAAATAAATTTAAAAAAAATTAAAAAAAAAACAAATATAAAGTCAAAAGAAAGACTTCTGTAGGTAAACAAAAAAAGAAAAGAATTCACTAAAAATAGAACTGCAGGGAAATAAAGGAAATACCTGTCCAAAACTAGGTCAAAGAACTCTGGGCTAGATTGAAATATATTTGGAACATACTAGAAATATACTATTGTATTTTACAGTGAAGTGAGACAACATTCTATTATTTGAAAATACATTGCAATAAATTGATAATATATATTATAGGATGCACAACAACCACATAAATGGTTTTAAGGGGAATAAATAATGAATTCTCTGTGGAGATAAAATAAGATAAACATATCAAGAAAAATCAGGCAAAGGGCTGTTGAGACTAAGTGCCTGCTTAGGCAAGCACAGAGGGATTGGGTTCGACTCCTGGCACCACATGCCACACGGACCTTGAGCCCAGGCACACTGAGCCAGTCACTGAGACCATACATGGTGGCATGTGACTATAACCCAGGGCTGGGCAGGCTGAACAGGAGGATCACTAAAAGTCTGAACTGCTTAGTGAGACCCTGTACCAAATACATAAAAAAAATAAATAAATAGTGTTGGCTAAATAGCTCAGTGGATTAAAGTGCCTGCAAGCAGACACAGGGGCAGTGGGCTCGATCCCTGAGCCTGTGGGGCTGGCCCCGACCCGGGGGCACACTGAGACAGCCATTGAGACTGGACGTGATAGTACACACCTTTAATCCCAGCACTTGGGGGGCTGTGAACAGGAGAATCATTATAAGTTGGATCTAGTAGTGAGACCCTGAACACCCTGGAGACTCTTCCCTAAAATACAGGAAAAGAAAATTAAATAAATAGATAAATCAGACAAAAAGATATGGGAATAAACAAATGTATGGAATAAATAAAAATATACAAATGTCTGTGGATCCAAACATTTTATTGGTTGTACAAACTATAAATAGACTTTATATACTGATTTAAGACAAATGTTCTCAGATAGGATAAAAAGGATAGATCAGTGGATGCTATTTTCAAGTTATCTGCAAGGTATCCTCAGATGCCTTAAGGAAGATATAGATGGGTTAAAGTAAAAAGATACAAAAGTTTTATGTTTTTAAACTAATGAAAATAGAGTTAAATTAGTATCAACCAAACTAATTTCAAAAGAAGGAAAGTTCTGAAGATAAAGAGGGACAGTGCCTCATGGTAAAGCGAATAATTCATCAAAAGAATATGACAGTCTCAAATGTGTATGCACCTAACAAGAGGGCCTCAAAATACAAAACAAAACAAAATCACAACTTTGAGAGAGCCCAAAAGAATAAATAGAAAATCAAAAAAGTGTAATTAGATCATTGCTTTCTAAGCCATAATTTGTCAGTCATTGCTTTAACTTTACAACAATAAAATGTTGAATACACTGAAAATTCAAATTCACAACTTTTTAGGGGGCCCATTGCAGGAATGAGCTGCAAAGTGAGGGGCAGCTCCAAAGCTGAGAGGCCGCAGAGTCCAGCGGCTACTGCCCTAGGGAAGGCTTTCCTGGAGAAGAGCATCTGGGGCCCTGGGCTCCTGGAAGGCCTGACCAGGGGGTGGAGGCCCAGAGCAGAGCGGTATGAGAAGCCCCAGGGGAATGTGGTCCTGGGAGTCCTCACAGTCTCGCAGGGTTAAGAGTAGCAAAATATGTCAATTATAAACCCAAAGAACTCAGAGATACCTAAAAATAAGAAACAGAAAAAGTTAAAATAGCATAAACACACACAAATACATCATACTCCCACTTCAGAAAGTCAATGATAAAGGACAAAAATTTAAAGCCAAACAGTTTATGTAAAGCAAGTGGAAGAGGAAAAAGATGAGGGTAGAAACCAATGAAAGAGAAATCAAGAGCAATTTAAAAAATCACCATCATTAAAAACTGGTTCTCTAACAAAAGCTACAATACTGATAGTTTTCTACTAAGACTGATCAAGAAGAAAGGAGGAAGAACATAAATCACCAATATCAAAAACAAGGGTGAGATTTCATTGTAGGTAGAACATCATTAAAGAAATAAGTATGCAAAACTATTTTTTGTCCACAGATCCAGGAAATTAGATGAAATTATAAAATTCCTTCACAGTCACAGACTATCCAAGATCAGCCAAGAACCCTGGGGTAAACCAAATAAATCTGTATTTTTTTTAAAGAGGTTGAATTCACAAATAAAATTGCACGAAGAGCATTTCAGAAGAATGCAGTAATAATAGAAGGATTATATATAATGGTCAATAGGATTTTATACTGGAAATAAGAGATTGGCTCAACATTAAAAATCAATTAATATTATTTTCTACATCAATAGAAAAAAAGAAAATATTTTAATCTTCTGTAAAATTCAACACCCATTCATGAAAAAGTCATCATCCCCAAAGGAAGTAAGTTAGTTTGAGGAAGGACACATATCAAACAGCTTGCACCTGAAGTAATCTTTAATACAGAAGGACCAAATGTAAAGCCAAATTGGGGAAGAAAGCAGCATAGCAACACTGTTCAGATCGTACTGATAGTCTGATGCAATAGAATAATGTAAAACAAATTTAGAAAAGACAGAGTGGGTTGGCAGCAATGAAACTTTCCATATTCAAAGGTGCTAGTCTATTCATAGAATTCTAAAGAGGCTAGAAAAAGTGAAGAGGGCCAATGAATGAATTTAAGCAAGGTCACAGCTATAAGCTCAACGAACAAAAATATAGCACATTTCTACATCATAGCAAGAACAATATTTTATGCAAGAAGTCATAAAACATTAACATTTAGTTATAAATCTAACTAAGTATGAGCAGAACCTCATATATGTGAAAGCTGTAAAATGCTGATGAAAGATAAACTTATGGACAAACACATCACAGCCATCTGCAGAAAATCCCAATATTGTCAATTATCAGTTCTCCCAACATTAATTTATGAGTAAATGGCTTGTATACCATTTTAGTGAAAATACTAGTATTATCTCTAGAAGTGACTTCAAATTGTATACTTAAAAAAGAAAAGAATTTTGGGAAAGAACAGCTTCTGAGGACTCAACTTCAGCACCGTATACATCTAAGGTAACCAAAGCAGCGCAGCGCTAGTGAGAGAGAAATGCCCGGATGCATGAAACACCGCCAAAACGAGCAGGTCAACGTACGCGCAGTAAACTTCTGGAAAGGTATAGAAAGAAGCTTAATGGAAAAACAATTAGTCTTTTCATGAGATAATGTTACCGTTGTACAAGTTTTAGACAAAAATATGAACCTTGACCTATATCGGACACCAAAAACAAACAAATAAAAATAAACCATAGCAATAAACCCCAAACTATAAAACTTCTACAGGAAAACAAAACGTTTTGCTACTTTAAAGAAAACCGATATAGATGTAATGCAGAAAAATATGATTCATAAAACTGTTGATATATTGAGATCACAAAATTAAAAACTTCTACTCTCCAAAACTATTGCTAAAAGGAAACTTTCACATTATTAATAAAATTATACTATTAATAAAATGAAAATAATTGCCACAGACTAAGAGAAATATTTGCAAAATACATAAAGATACAGAATTTATATCAAAAAATATAAAGAATTCTCATTTAATCATAAGTAGTATATTTTCCCTAATGACAAAAATATGAATGATACCAAAAGAAGGTACTGTAATGGAAAATCATTTCTTGAAATGGTGTTCATTGTCATTGGTACATAGGGAAAAGCAACGTAAAATCACAACGAAGTGCCACTCTTATGTTTATTAGAATTGCTTAATAAAAACTTGAGAAACCAAGTGCTAAAAGGGTGGGACAGAGCTCCTGAGGCTCTGGTGCATTATGGTTAGAAATAATGAACTGAGCATATGTATTAGTCACCTTGCCTATAATGTGACAACATTTCTAACAATCACATTTGCTTGTCATTCCAACTTTTAGTGGGAAGATTTATTTTGGAGTACATTATTGAGGTTCAGATGCATGGTCAAGGAGCTCTGCGGCCTTTAGATCTGTGGTAAAGCAGAATCACTATTGCAGGAGCCTGGTGGTGAAAAAGCCACCTGCTCCAAGATAACCAAGAAAAGAAAAAGAAGAAAGAAGCCAACAAGAAGTGGGCTGGGGGAACTAACTACTTTGCAAAGGTCATGCCCCGCAAATTCCCTCCCTTTATAGGTCCCACCTACTGTCTATCACCTCCCAAAAACACCCTCAGATCAGATCAGATCAGATCTTGCTGTCATCAATAGATCAATTAAAGATAAAATTATACAGCCTGGTGAGATAGCTCAGGGGCCAATGCACCTGCTTTGGCAAGCACAGGCACCGGGGTTTGACTCCAGTCCTGAATGCTGCTTGGCCCTGCCCCCCAGGCTGGCGGAGCTGTGACCGATTCTGGGCATGGTGGCTCATACCTGCAATCCAGTGCTGGGGAGGCTGAAGACAACAGGATGACTAGGAGTAGGAGCTGTGTAAACACTGGCTTATCTTTTGACCCCGTGTCGCTATGCCCCTACTTCTAGGTATTATCCTAAAAAAGTTAAAATATATGTTCTTCCAAATCTTTGTACATGATATATACAGCACAGTTCTTCATAGTGCCTCCAAGTATAAACAATACAAATATATAACTGCTAGCTAAATAGCAAATGGTAGGACATCTATACAAGAAAGTATTCCTCAGAAAGAGAGAAGAAAAAGACTGTAGATATGTAAGATTCTTAAGTACATTTAGTTAAGTGAAAGAACCCACACTGAAATCATTATATATTATATGACAACTATATGAAATTCTGGAAAAGATAAATTATAGAACTAGACCAAGCTGGGCGTGGTGGTACATGCCTGTAATCCCAGCACTCGGGAGGCTGAGGCAGGAGGATTGTTGTGAGTTTGAGACAAGCCTGAGCTACAAAGCAATCTTAAGGCCAGCTTGAACTGCACAGCAAGACCCTGTCTCAAAGAGACAAAAAAAAAAAAAAAAAAAAAAAAAAAAAAAAAAAAAAAAAAAAAAAAAAAAAAAAAAAAAAAAAAAAAAAAAAAGAACTAGACCAGTGTTTGTCAGAGACTGAACTGGCTTGAAAGTTTCACCATGAAATGATTCAAAGAAAAATTCAGTAGTGAAAAAGATGTTCTCTCTGTTTATTGTGTCAGTTGTTAGTTAAAAGTAGTAATAATACACTATACACTAAAAAGGATAGCTTTACTTGATAATTTGCAAACCAACACACAACTTTCGAAACAATGTGAAATATATTATTTGGTCTAGTTTAGATAAAATTTTAACACACAGATAAAATTTTAACACCCTTTTATATTTTGAATATAAAAGGGTGTTAAAATTTTGAAATTACATTTAATTTCTTGTTTTAAAAACTGAATGTATTGAACCAGAGAGATAGTTACTTATCTGAGACAAGATGTTTGCACAAACTTCATCATGTGTGATTTAAATGCACATCACCGTCTCCCCTATCTTCAGGCTATCCTGTCCGACCTATAAAGCTACAGCTTTTTTTATTTTTTCCAAAATGATTATGGTGGTGGATAAAGAAGACATTGTCCTGTTAAATGGTTCTTGAAAGAAAGAATTTGCAACTGGCTATACACAAGGCTTTAGGTATTGCAAATTCCTTGAAAACATAGAAGCTGCCGCTTTTGAAAGACACCTGAAGTTTAACATGGATGAAATTTCAGTAAAATCAATGTCCAGTTTTTGTTCCTTCAATAGGCAGTCAGCTTGTGGTCTATCAGAGCAGAAATTAGGGAAATAACACCCTAAAGCGGTTGATACATTGTGTGAATTTGAGAAGTAGAAAGCTTAATTACAATGGCTCAGTAATTCCATGCCCTCCTGCATAGAGGCCCCTCCCTAGAGTGGGGAGGGCCTGCCCTGGAGTGACTCAGCATAAAAAGAATATAAAAGAGAACTGAGGAAGATTGGTGTACACCACTTCCTCACAGGAGCTCTGATCTTTGCATTTAACATGGAAGGAAGAGAGGCTTTCTAGATGTTGCAGCTGCTGCTTCTCCCTTTGCTCTTGCTGTTTTCTGCCACAGTGAACTGTTGCCCATTGCCATGTGCCACTCTGTCTTTGAGCAGTTGAGTATGGACTGAAACTTTCACTAACTGTGAGCTAAATAAACATTTCATTCCCTAAATTTAGGTGTCTGGTATTTTGTCCCTGCACAAAAATTAACTGAGACACATACAAGCCTTACTACACTCTCCCCTGCGCTGCATGCTTCATGTACCTCCTATCCACTGAGCTGAGATGGCTACTATGGGACGAAGATCCTTGCTGATGTGGACCAGGAGGCCCAGCCAGTCAGGGTATAAAACAAGATGGAACAGATTGGAATACAGGTCACAAGGGACACATAAAAGATATCCAACATAGTGTCCTTCACTGAAAAATATAACTAACTGTCAAATCTGTCAGTCTTTCTTCTTACAGGTCATGTTTGGTGTCTTAAGAAATGCAAGAGAAATAATCACTTTGATTTTTATTTAAATGTTCTCTTTCAAGTGTCATAGATTTAGTGAAATAGATCTATATTTATCCTTCATCAATAAATAGTATTTGGTTTTGAAATAAATGAAATTACATAGTCCTAATATTGTGAAAGTCATCACTACATTTTTGTTGAACATATTCCATGAGCAATGAAAAAGTTCATATTATGAAAGTTAAGTAGCATATGGTGGGACTTCCAGCCAACTTAAGAGATAAACTGATTAGAGGCGATTTAGAGTTGGTAGTTTCTACATCTTATATGATGGGAAATCAATAATAAACTTTATGTATTTTATGTAATGAGAAATATATGTTAAGATATTTATGCTATATCAGCTGCAGAATGAGAAGTAATGATATAACTAGCAAAGCTCAAGGTAGGGAGGCAAGAGAGGATACTATAAGCTATCTAACTAAAACTTCTCACTTCTACAGCAGATAGTAAACAGACATTGCTGAAGTTAATAAAGGCAATTGCTATTAGAGAAGCTTATTTGGAGAAGTCTTTAAACAAAACAAAACAAAAAAGGGGAATATAAATAAATGACTTTTTGAAGTGAATATATATATATATATATATGCATATACAAGATAGAATAGATATGTAGCTACTTTCTCTTAGTTCAATGAGAAGAAAGGCTTGCACTAATATTGTTGAGACAAGATATCATGCCCAACATCTGGTCCTCTGAATAACTACTATGAAGACAACAATATGCAATGTATTAGTTATTGAAAAAAATCCTACTAACTTGTTTTGAAACTGTTTCATTGCCTTTTTATCTTTTTTCCTCAATAAAATGAAAAATAAACTTCTTGATGATTTGTTGTATTCTATTTGCTAGGATTTTATTGAGGACTTTTCCATCTATGCTCATGAGGAAGATTGGCCAGTAGTTCTCTTTTTTAGTTGCATTTTTCCTTGATTTTTGTATCAGTATAATACTTGCCTCCAGGAAAGATTTTGGAAGGATTGCTTCCTTTTCAATTTCATTGAAGATTTTAAGGAGTATATCAACTGCGAATCCATCAGGACCTAGAGTTTTCTTTGTCAGGAGGATTTATATTACATTTCTTGTTTAATGGGCTGTTATTGGGTTATTGAGAGTTGTTTTATCTTCTTGATTCAGTTTTGGTAATTTGTACCTTTTGAGGAATCTGTCCATTTTATCTGAGTCTTCTAATCTGTGGAAGTAAGATTCTCAAACTAGCTATTGATAATCTCCTGAATTTCACTGGGTCTGTTGTAATCACACCCTTTTCATTTCTTTTTGCTTGTATTTGAATTTTTTCTTTCTTCTTTTTGATGAAGTTACCTAGGGGCATATTAATTTTGTTTAATGTTTCAAAGAACCAGCTTTTTGATTCATTAATTCTCTGAACTATTTTCCTTGTGTCAATTGAATTAATTTCTCCTCTAATCTTTATAATTTCTTCTCATCTTTGGACTTCGAATTTGGTTTACTATTCCTTTTCTAGATGTAAGAAGTGCAGCATAGGGTGTTTATTTGTTCCCGTTCTGTTTTCCTAATGTGTAAGTTCACAGCTATAAATTTCCCTATGAAAACTGCTTTCATCATATCCCATAAATTTCAGTAAGTTATGCTTACTATTTATTGTATTGTAAATATTGTTCAATTTCTTGTTTAATTTCATCTGTGACCCATTGATTGGTGAGTAGGTGTTGTTTAATTTCATGTATTTATGGGGTTTTTCTGGTTTCTTGTTTCATTTATTTCCAGTTTCATTGTACTGTGGTCAGATAATATGCATGGAATTATTTCTGTTTTCTTGCATATACTTAAGCATGACCTATGGATTAGTGTGTGATCTAATTTAGAAAATTACCCATGTGCAGCTGAAAAAAATGTGTACTCAGCTATGTTTGGGTATAACACTGTATATGTCCACCAAGTGCATTTGTTCCAAGCTCTAGTTCAGTTCTACTACTTCTTTGCTAATTTTTTGTCTGGTTGACCTATCCTTTGTGGGCAGAGGTGTTAAGGTCTCCTGTTAAGATGGTGGTCTATCTAAGACCAAAATCTAAGCAGATGTTTCATCTACTTAGTATCTAAGCAGATGTTTCATGTCCATTAAGATTTGTCTCACATAGTTGGGTGCTCCTGTGTTTGCTGCATAGATATTTTTGAGTGTTACCTCTTCCTCTTGAATTTTTCCTCTAACCGGTATATAGTGACCTTCTTTATTTCATTTGATCAGTGTCGGTTTGAAATTGAGACTTTCTGAGAACAGGATTGCTACCCTTTTTTTTCTGAGGTGCTGGGGCATGTAGTATTGTTTTCCATCCTTTGACTTTCAGCCTATGAATTTCTTTATGAATTAAGTGTATTTCTTATATACAGCATATGGTTCAATTTTGTTTCCTAATCTACTGTACCAGTCTATTTTTTTTAATTAGTGAGTTGAGTCTATAACTACATTGATAGTTATAATTAAAATGTGTTGACTTATGATTGTCATGTTATTTACCTGATGTCATTTCTCCTTTTTGTCCTGTTTTTAATTGTTTGCCTTGTTTAGTGTGTTACTTCTGTTCTCATTTGTGGTGTTCTGGTCATTGTGGTCCCTCTCTAGAACATCTTTCAGTAGCCTATGTAGAGATGGCTTTGTCATCATGAAATTCTTTAGTAGTTCTTTGTCATGGAAGTATTTCAGTTCTCCATCAAACTTGAAAGAGAGTTTTGCAGGGTATAGTAGTCTGGCCTGGAATTAGTTTTCATAGAGGACTTGAAGTGCTCTGCTCCATGCTCTTCTTGCTTTCACGGTTTGTGAAGATAAGTGTGCTCTTATACTGATGGGTTTTGCTTTAAATGTGATCTGTTTCTTTTCTCTAGGGGCTTTCAGTACATTGTTCTTGTGCTGCATTTCTGGGATAATGAGTATTATATGCCTCCGTGTGTTCTAAATTTGGTTGAAGATATTTGGAGTTCTGTATGCTTTAGTTACCTGAATGTTAGATTGCTTCCTCAAAATTGGGAAGTTTCATAAATTACTGTGCCCATAGTCTTTTTATATCATTTGTATTGATTCCTTGTTTCCTATTGATGCCTATTAGTCTCACATTGTTCATCTTCGCATCATCTTGCACGATATGAATTATTTATCCACCATGATCAGGTAAGATTCATCCAGGGATGCAAGAATGGTTCTATATTCTCAAATCTATAAATTTAATACACTACATCAATAGAGCCCAATTTAAAAACCACATAATCAGCTCAATTGATGCAGAAAAGGCTTTTGAGAAAGTCCAATGCTCATTCATGTTCGAAGTCCCACAGAAAATTTAAGAGATGGCCTCTATTTCAGTCTAATAAAAGTCATCTATGATAACCCAGTAGCTAACATAATTCTAAATGGGAAAAAATCTGAAATCTTTTACTCTCAGATCTGGTACAAGGCAAGGATAACCTGTATCAGCATTCGTTATTAATATAGTTCTGGAACCATTAACTAGAGCCATTAGACAAGAGAGAGAAATAAAAGGAATAATAATAGGTAAAGAAGAAGTTAAATTATCACTATTTGCAGATTATATGATATGCTACATAGAGGACCCAAAAAACTCCACAAGAAGCTACTAGAATTCATACACAGATTCAATAGCATAATAGGATACAAAGTAAATACTCAAAAGTCAGTAGCATTCCTCTGCAAAGATAAGAAACACACTGAGAGGGAAATTAGAGAAATAATACCTTTTACAATAGCACCACAGAAAATGAAATACTTTGGAATTAATCTAACTAAAGAAGTCAATGATCATTTAAAGGAAAATTACAGCACTGTGAAGAAAGAGAACATAGAGGATTTCAGAAAATGAAAATATATTCCCTGCTCCTAAATAGGAAGAACCAACATTATGAGAAGGCCATACTCCCAAAATTGCTATAAATTTTTAATGCAATCCCTATCAAACTACCACAAACATACCTTCCAGACCTGGAGAAATCATTGCTAAAATTTATTTGGAATCATAAATTACGTAGAATAGCAATGGCAGTTCTGGCCAACAAAGACAATGCAGGAGGAATTACAGTTCCTGACTTGAAATTATACTACATGGCTACTGTGATAAAATCAGCATGGTACTGGTAATAAAGTAGACATGAAGATCAATGGAATAGATTAAAAGTTGCAGAAACCTCTACGAACACACTCAGCCACATTATCTTCAACAAACGGGACAAATTTGCTTACTGTAAGAAGGATAGCCTCTTTGACAAATGGTGCTGGAAAACCTGGCTCTCTACATGCTGAAAACTAAAACTTGACCCATGTCTATCACCATGCACTAAGCTAAAGTCAAAATGGATTAAAGATCTAAACATTAAAACAGAAACACTCAATCTGGAAGAGAATGTAGGAGGAACTCTTGAAGATATAGAGGTAGGCAAAGAGTTCATGAAGAAAAATCAAATTGCATGGGTAATACTTGAAACATTAACAACTGGGACCTCATCCTTTTGATAAACTTTTGCACTTCAAAAGCAATTACTGACAAATTGAAAAGAGAACCCACAAATTTCGAAAAAATCTTGACTAATAAGCACTCAGATAAAAGTCTGCTCTCTAGAATTTACAAAGAACTGAAAAACATTAGGGCCCTAAATTTAAAGTCCCAATCCAGAAATGGTCACCTGAGATTAATACACACTCTCAGAGGATGAATTAATCGAAATAAAGAAGTCAATGACCTTTTAAAGGAAAATGGCAGCACTGTGAAGAAAGAGAACATAGAGGATTTCAAAAAATAGAAATATATTCCCTGCTCCTAGAAAGGAAGAGTCAACATTATGATATGGCTATACTCCCCAAATTGTTGTACAGATTTAATAATTTAATAATTTAATTCCATTTTAAGAAAGAATAAGTATATGAAAAAATGCTGCACATCACTAGACATCTGTGAAATGCAAATTAAAACAACCCTGAGATACCATCTCACTCCAGAAAGAATGGCTATCATAAAGAAATCATCCAACAACAAATGCTGGAGAGGCTGTAGGGAAAAAAGGAACCCTTCTCCACTGATGGTGGAAATGTAGACTGGTGCAACCATTATTGAAATCAGTGTGGAGACTCCTTAAAAAAGTAGGACTGGAAATGCCATCCAAGCCAGCGCTCCCCCTCTTGAGAATTTACCTGGAGGAATTAACTACCTCTTGTCATAGCGGTAAATGTGTACCTATGATTAGAGTAGCACAATTTGTGATATCCAAATCTTGGCACCAACCAAGATGCTGTCACCTGAGAAATGGATGAAAAGGATGTGGTATTTTTATACAATAGAGTTTTATCATTCTGTAAGGAATGCTGTAGGATAATAATAATAACCTTCTCTTCTGGAGTGTCAACAACCTAAATTTGTAGAAGAAAAGATAGATAAAAACTAGGGCTGCAAGGACAGCCAAAATGTTGGCCCTGGCCTTTCAAGCTCAGTGAGTACTCAGGACATAGCAGAACCTGTATTGTAACATATAACTCAGTTGTTCCCCAAATTTTCTGATCCAGGAGATTATGGGGCCACAGAGGAAAGTGATCCATGATAATGTAGAGTGTGCCTAAGGAGAGTCACTACATGAGAAAACATTCTCTCAGGCTTTCACAGACAGCACATTTGTCAAGCAATGGCCATGATGCATCCACATGGCTGACACTGACAAAGAATCTACAAACTGTGGTACAAGTTTTCAGGATCAGTCCTGAGGGGATTTGTCTGACCTTATCAGATACAAAAGTTACTTTTTTTTTTTTTTTTTTTTTTGCTGTATAGGTGTTGCTTTATCTTGGTTTCAACCATGCAGCAGAGAAGTATAAAAATGAAGTACAAAAAGTAAAGCCATATTAATATGCTGAGCTATAAAAGGCTCAAGTCAACAACTTCTTACATTGCCAGTCTTATGGAAAACCCACTACTATTGTGGACTGTTGGACTATATTGAAATATTTTGCTGAATTCATGCACCTACAATATTTAAATGACAATGAAAGACCCTTCTCTGATTAAACTAAATGAAAAAGAAGATACAAATGAAGGATCATTTTGTATGTGTGTATTAAAAATAGGTAGTATAGATAGACAGTTACATTCTCTTAATTCAGTGAATAGAAAGATTGTTCTAATAGTGTTCGTGGACAGGATATCATTTTTGCATCTTATACAACGAATAATCACTAGAACAACAATATGCAATGTATTAATTATTGAAACTGTCCTACTAATCAGTTTTGAAAGTGTCTCATTGCTATTTGTTTCCCAATAAAATCATTTATGAAAATAAATAAATACAGTAAAAAACACGTGTGTTAGTATGCTGGGGTTACCAAACATATACCATGAAATTGGAGCTGACAGAGCAGTTGTATACTTCATAGGATGCCTACTGACCCAGTCCCTGGTGAGGGCTCATCAATTGGGCTTAAAGGTGACCATCTTCTCCCTGTCTCCCTGAATTCTCACATGAGGGACTTAGGGAGGAGAAAATGCTTTTATCTTCTTTTTTCTTCCTTCCTTCCTTCTTCCTTCCTTCCTTCCTTCCTTCCTTCCTTCCTTCCTTCCTTCCTTCCTTCCTTCCTTCCTTCCTTCCTTCCTTCCCTCTCTCTGTCTGTCTCTCTCTTTTTTTAATACTTTAGGGAAGGGTCTATAGGGTGTTCAGGGTCTCACTATTAGATGAGACTCATAGTGATTCATCTGTTTATAGCCTTCCAAGAGCTGGTATTAGGCTCACACCAACACACCCAGTCTCAGTTCCTATCTCAATGTGCCCCAGGGGCATGGCCAGCATGACAGGCCTGGCGATGAAATCCCCAGCCCCTGAGCCTTTTTGCAGTTGCTTTAATCCTCTGAGCTATTTGGCAAGCCCTTCCTGTTCTTTTGTAATGACTCCAGTCCCTGGATGGGAGCCACTGCACTAATGAGTGGGAACTAGTCTGGGTACACCCCGGACCTTATCTAGGTGTCATTAAGATTCAAGGATTCCACCTGCAAATATTAATGTTTGGATCTTCAGTTCATAAGTTTAGGAATGCACACAAGTATTCTGCATGATTTAAACTACAGTCCTAAATACCAGAATAACTAAATATAGTAGGTTTTGAATGAGAATTAGAATGAAATGAAGATATATTAATTGTAAAAATTTAATTTATAAATGTTACCTGTTCCTCTTGAATTTTTCCCCTAACCAATATATAGTGGCCTTCTTTATTTTGTTTGATTCTTCTTGGTTTGAAGTTGAGACTGTCTGAGAACAGAATTTCTACACCTGCTTTTTTTGAGCTGCTGAGCCATGTAGTATTGTTTTCCATCCTTTGACTTTAAGTCTATGAATGTCTTTATGGGTTAAACATGTTTCTTATATGCAGAATATTGTTGGGCATTGTTTCCTAATCACTGTGCCAGTCTATTTCTCTTAATTGGTGAATTGAGTCCGTTTACATTGATGGTTATAATTGAAATGTGTTGACTTATGATTGTCATGTTATCTACCTGCTCTTGTTTACTCCTTTTTGTCCTGAGTTTAATTGTTTACCCTGTTTAGTGGGTTTCTTCTGTTCTCATTCATGGAGTTCTGGTCATTGTGATCTCTCTCTGGAACATCTTTCAGTAGCCTGTGTAGGGATGGCTTTGTCATCATGAAATTCCTTAGTTGTTCTTTGTCATGGAAGTATTTCACTTCTCCATCAAACTTGAAAGAGAGTTTTGCAGGGTATAGTAGTCTGGGCTGGAATTTGTTTTCATGCAGGACTTAAAGAACTCTGTTCCATGCTCTCCTTGCCTTTATGGTTTGTGTAGAGATGTCGCCTGTAATTCTGATGGGTTTTCCTTTGAATGTGGTCTGTTTCTTTTCTCTAACAACTTTCAGTATATTATTCTTGTGTTGCATTTCTGGGATCTTGACTGTTATGTCTCAGTGTATTTTAGTTGGGTTGAAGTTATTTGGTGATTTGTATGCTTCACTTACATGAATGTTAGATTGTTTCCTCATATTTGGGAAGTTTTCTGCTGTTACTTCTTCCGCTATCCAGTACTTTTGCATAATTCTGTGAGAAGAAAGATTTGTACTAATAGTGTTTGGACAGGATATCCTGACTGCTTCTTGTACTATAGATAACCACTAGGAAGATAACAATATAAAAAGTATTAATTATTGAAACTGTACTATAATTCAGCTTTTAAAAAAAAGATAGGTATACAGCTACATTCTCTTAATTCATTCTTCTTAATTAATGTTTGTAGATTGAGTATCATGTATGCACCTTGTACAACCAAAAGCCATTACGAAAACTATGTGCAATATATTAATTGTTGAATCTGTCCTACTAATTTGATCTAAAACTGTCTCATTGCTATTAATTCTTCAATAAAATAAAATAAATTTAATTACTAATATAACTTAAATTATATTTACTGGTTTTTTATTTCTGATATTTTTATGTGTCTTAGTATAGTGTCTACAGGGTGTCACTATGTAGATCGGACTCACAGTGATTCTCTTGTTTTCAGGAGGGGATTACAGGGGCACACCACCACGCCCTGTCTCAATCACTATTTCAGCTTGCTCTGGATCGAGCCCTGGCCCCTGAGCTCAGTCTAAGCAGGTGTTTTATTTGGCTGAGCTATCTGACTGATTCTATTTTTACTATGGACACACATCAAATTGCAAAAGTACATATAATTAAAGAATATCATCTAAACAATGATTGTTTGTATATGCAATAATGTCCTTAATATCAATGTTCTTTTTCTGGATTGATAGGAAGACAAGATGGGATCAATGCTGAAATCACTTAAATTATGTATCACATGGGTCAAAGAGTAGAAAAGCTTCATGCCTGTTAACAGAGAAAGAGAATTTTAAATGGATTCATTTTTTTTTGTTTTTAAACATTTTCCTGCTACTGTTTCTTTTAAATTCTTCAGTCCTTGAAAAGAAAAAGAAAACAAAATGAAGAGATTCCCATAATTGAGATATAAGCAAACTTCAAACAGAGGTTGCTTTTTATGATCCCTAAGGGGAAAATCTGATAGCTGTTTAGAATGAAGATCAGAATAACCATGATGTATTGTATAGCTTTAAAAATAATTTGTTGGTGGCTGTTATAGTTCAAGCTTATAACTCCTTCCTTCTTTGTACAGTAAATAGCTTTTTTGACTTCCTAATTGCAAGGACAACTTAGGGTCAAGATCAGGTGTGTGGCTGATATGAAATAAGCACAGCTGTCAACATGGCAGAAGAATGGCATGCACCCGCCCCAGATACTGACAGGACCACCTATTTCTGGAAGCATTCAGACTCCAGGGAGTGCGCAAGGGTCCAGAGGCTACTTAGTCAACCAGCCAGTTCTGGAGCTAGTTCATTCTGGAATTCATAATTCATTGCACATACAGCTGGTGTTTGAAGCCAGGAGATCTTTAAACTGTCTCTGTAGGAGAAACTTTCAGTCCTTGCCCCTCTTAGGGAAACAGAAATACTTTTGTGAAAGCAGAAGGAGAAAAGGAGGCCAAGGTTAAACTTTTTAAGGGAAAGTAATGGAAATAAACTGTGAGATAAAACAGCTTCATGAAACTTTCTCAGAACCTCATATACAGGGGACCCATGGTTCCAATTTAGGGTGCAGTTATAAGCAGTACTTCACTGTATTTCCTGCTGTTTTCACTTGCCTTCAGTACAACACAAAATTAAAGAGTAACAAAAAGCCCATCATGCCCATAATTATTGGTGAGGGCTGTTCATTGTGAGATGTCATTTAGCCTTATTTTACAGGTGCAGAATTGACTTGAAATCACCATGATTTTAAGGTCTGACTTTATAATTGACATGAACAGTTCTCTGCTCCATAGTATTTCTAGATCAGTGGTTAGTTCATGAAGAACTATAAAATAGGTCCTCACTCTACTTTTTAAACTTGACCTCTACAATACTATAGGAATCTAAGTTACTATTAGAATATTCTCCCACCTTTTTTTGTTGCAGAAAATATGCATTCATTTCATAGTTGTGATGGCAATTGGGTAAGCAGCAGATTCTGCTAGCAAAGCATCTAAGTAATAGCCTGAAAGCCTTCAGCTTCTCTGGAGATGTTAGCACTCCCTGACCTCCCTGAGCTGATGACCTTCAAGGTACCTACAACACCAAGCTACATGATGTTGTAAACTACCGGTTGCTTTATAAAAGCATTCTGGATGCTGCTTAAGGAAGGAAATAGATAAAAAGCAATCTCTTAAAATCAGAAGACATCTGTTGCCTCCTATTTCTCTGAGCCTCCTATTGCCAGATTCCTGTGGAGAGCTTTGGTCCACTCATATTTCTGGGGCAGACAAAAATCTTCCCAGTGAGCTTTTTAGAGTGTGAACATCATAACTTCAATAGCCACATTATGAGGTAGTAAATATAATACCGATGTGGGTCATTTCTTGAAATATCCATCCTTCATGTGATAAAACACTGCAGCAGTTACAGGCAAATCAAATTGAAGGAGAAAAAAAAAATACCCACACATATCTTCAAAAATCAACCAAGAGCTAAAGTTATTTCTTAGTAGAAGAAAAGGAATAAATTGTTGGGATTCCCTCTGGTTTTATTATGAGTGTCCATTTCCGGTTTTTGCTACACTATATTGCCTCAAAACATGAATGCATCTGTCTCCAATGGGGCTTGTTCTCTCCAGCCATTTCCCGTTGCATTAGTGACAAAAGCCCATCAAGTGTGCCCATTCTATTCCAGTTTTATCACATTGCTATACTCAGAAGGGCTGAACACAATTTCAAAAATAAAATAAAACAATGATTTCTGCCATCTGAAACCAGCTTTGAAGACTCATGTGAAAATATGATGAGTGACGCAGGTAGACAGGAGAGGGGAACCATTTCCAGTTTAAAAAGCTGCTGCCTGTTGTGATGGAAATCCATGTGGAGAAAAATCCACAGTTCCCAAGGCTAAAACCTCAATTTGGATTTGGCTACTGAATCAGAAATCTCACTTTAGAGATTCTAACTAAGATATGCATATTCAGCTATTTCTTAAATGAATTGCATGGATTGCATGAGGCCTCCCTTTCTCCTCATTCAACCGCAGCCAGGAATGTGCTTACTCTTCTCAAGCCTGTTTGTGTGGCTGTTGTCTATGAACCTTCTTACCTCCTCATGCAACTTCCCTGCCTTCTCTGTTCTAAGAAGTCCTGAATCTCTGGGATCCACACAGTCTTTGTTGCCATGCCATCTTTTGAAGCTCAGCTCATGTAGCTTATGTAATGATTCAGAGAGTTATGGAATCACAGAATATTATTGGTCATGATCAAGCCGAAGAATTGAAGGTCTGAACTCAGGAGACAGGTTCCTTGGTGTGGCAGCCTATAGCATTTTTGTCTGTGTGGTCACAAGAATCTCATCTAACTTTTCCAAGCTCCAGTGATCTCACTGGTAAAGTGGGTCACAGAATTGTAATGTGAAGTGATGTATGTATCAAATAAGCCATCTCAGAACAAGGCTCTTAGGCAGGAGAGATGACTCAATAGAATAAGCATTTCCCTGGCATGTGCAAAGGCCTGAGTTCAATCCCTGGTTATGCCAAAAAAAATAAAAATAAAACAAATAAAACAGGGCTCCTAACTTCTCCAGTTGTCCAACCTGTTTCCAGTGGCACCCCACTCAGTGGTGGTGTGGCTGTGTCCTGTTGCCACACCATATATGTCTCTCTTATTTTATAATTACTGCCTCAAAAGCAAGGAATTGCCTTATTTACATTTGTATTTTTCTTCAAGGGAAGGAAATAACAAGGAGTAAAGACTCCATATCATAATATGTACTCATAGAAGTGTCAAATGAATATGATGAACTATAGACCATAAAGAACCATGTAAGCATAAAATAGTAATGCAAATAGAAGCCAAGATTTATATCAATATCTTTATTTTATCAACAAGAGAACAGAGGTACAAAAATTGAATGATTTTATTATATCCCACAGTAAATGCATTGAAACAAAATTTAAGAGGCTGGAATCTCAATTCAGATCTCTTTCTACCACCTCTATGTTGTTATTTGTGTATGCTTACTGACCATGTGAATAATCCTTGCATACCCAATAATTATAAAATTTTTACTTGTGTATAAGTTCATGTAAAGAACCTCAACCAGTAGTCAGAAATATCACTGATAATAGTAGTTGTGACAATAATATTGGTGATGAAGAATTATTTTAGGTGACAACATTTTGGGAGCTTCCAGAAAATTTCCAGTATCCACATCAACTAATACATGCTTATAAACTACTGTAACACCTTTACTGGACAAGTTGATTTATTAAGTTAAATATAAACATGCTATAATTTATTGTGTTTTGTTTCTAAATGCCTGAATTGTTTTATAAAATGATGATCCCTTTCCATTTGTATTACAATAACTGGCTGGATAATTTGAACTCCTTTTGTGTCTCAATATAACTAGTTCCTAGGGAAATTATATCAATGTTACGTTTAATCTTTTATTGAAGTCTGTGAGAATACATATCATCTCTGAGAGAAAAAGTTAAAAATGATAGGAAACTCTGAAAAAATGAGAATAAATGCAAAGATTCAAAGATTTCCCTAGAGACAAATGCCTGTATAGGTTGCTAGGAGATTATTCCTAAAGACCATAGCAAAATATCAGGTGGGATAGGGAATACTATGGAATTCTCACTTTAATTTTTAAATCAGGACCCTCCATGGGGTCAAATGTAATCCACACTTAGCAGCATTTATTGATTCCCCGAAGAACTGAACAAGTTTTTAGAAAAAAGCAACCCTAAAAAATGGAATTTCTACAAGTTGCAAGCAGTAAAATACAAATGTGTTATTTTACTATCAGTGAGAATTAATTGAAATAATATTCAACAGATTCAGACTCTTACCAACTTCAGACACTGGAATAACCAATAAGGATTAGAATATTATAAATGATTGACAATTAAATAAAAAGTATGAATCAATATACTATACTATAGAATTCTTGAGAAATAACTAAATATATATATTTTAGAAATAAAATATTTATTGAGATGAAAAACTGTTAATGGCTTGAAGTTTAGAACAGATTAATGAAGTATAGAATTATTATTATTTTCTTCTGTATTTTAGGAAAGGGTCTACAAGTTGTTCAGGGTCTCACTACTAGATCAGACTTGTAGTGATCCACATGTTTACAGCCTCCCAAGACCTGGGATTACATGCAAGCACCACATACCCAGTTTCAATTGCCTTCTCAATGCACCCCAGGGGCAGGGCCAGCACAGCAGGCCCAGGGATTGAAACCCCTGCCCCTGGGCAGACATGCAGGTGTTTTAGTCTACTGAGTTATTTGGCAGGCCCTTCAATTATTGAATTGGAAGTGAAATTGAAGAAGTGACCCATAATCAAGTTAAGGAAGACAAACAGTTGGCAATATGAGAGAAATATGAGAGATTATCTTTAAAATAAGTAAATCATTTTGCTTAACATGATATTGGTGTTTAATAATATTAATATTTTGAAAAAGTTATTGGAATACTGTAATTGATTTCACTACTCTATGTTCTGGATACTTTGCAATGTACTCAAGAATGCATAATTAATTAAGGCACTTTTATTGCTGCACATTTCTCTATGTTTTAGATCTTCTGTAAATCTTATAACCACAACTAGAGACCATATAAAAGCAATTCGAACAACCTACAGAAACTCCTCCTACTGCTACATATTGGGAATTTTGACCTACTCTTTATCCTTACATTTTGTCCCTCTACCAGCAGGTCATATCTACTGAATTGTACATGGTAGAACCATTCGTGAGGGCTTCTTGTCTTTCACATGACTGTGAGATTCATCCAAATGATTAGTATTAGTAACTTGCTACTCTTGAATGTGTATAGTCTCTAGCCCATATGTGACATTAGGGTATATTTACTTTATGCACCTATTAGCAAACGTTTGGGTTTTCCATGTGGACCAGACATGAATAATTCTACTTTAAACATTTGCATGTGGAAATTAAAATATCTATGAACACTTACAAATGAAATTTCTGGGTCTTTAGCATGAAATAATGTATAACTTCATAAAAATCTGCCATCTGCTTTTCAGAATTATGAACCAATTTTACTCTAGAACCCATGATTTGGGCAGTTCTGGTATGCACAGAAAATATAGTTGTCCATATTTTTCTACTTGACCATGCTAGCAGGTGCATGATAACATCCTGCTGTACTGTTAATTGAAATTTCCTTAAGAAGTACTCGTGCTGAACATCTTTTCATGTGTTTATTATCTATATCTTCTTTGGTAAAGGAAATTTCAGGCATTTTATTGGATCTTTTTTTCTTTTTTGAGTTGTGATAGCTCTTTGTAAACTCTAGATACAAGTCAGTTGATGAATATCTAACTTGAAAACAATTTCTCCTACTATGTGCCATTATTATCAGTCTTTTTATGGCATGTTTTGAAGATGAGGTATTAAAATTTGGATATTGATGGAAATTAATTCATCATTTTCATTATATGCATGATGCTTTAGATGTTATAGCAACACTTTAACCTAAATCAGTATAATAACATCTTCTGTGTTATCCTTCATGCTGTGCAGTTTATGCTTCGTATTTACATCTATTATCTGTTTTGAGTTAATATTTACTGGAGTGTAAGTGTATTTTTTATATTTAATATCAATTAAATTTGGCACTTTGGCAGACGCTAGGTGGCTTAGGGATTTTGGTGAGCTGTGTGTGACCTATAGGCCCCAGCACACACAGGTGCAGAGCTGTATGTTGACTGCTGGTCCCAAAGTTTGAGAACTTCGGCAGACTCTAAGCAGCACGCAGATTCTGGCGAGCTGCAGCCATGGGCCCCACTACATGGCGCTGGCTATACTGCCATGCAGCAAAACCACCTGACACAGGAGGATGTCAGGCTGCTGCAGGGTACTAGTGAGTTCAGTCCATACCCACCACCTGCACAGAAGCACTGTTGACTCTTGGTCAGTAGCCCACACCAGTAGTGAGAACTTTGTTGAGTCCAACCAAGCCTCCTCCCCACAGTAGCTGGAACCTTACAGATCCATACCCCACTACTGTTCCAAGACTTCTGAACCAGATGAGCATTGAGAGCTTCAAAAATGCCAAAACACAGAAACAAAAGGCAATCTCAATAATTTAGGCCACCCAGAACAAGCTTAAGAGACAATAACATAGAAGAATGTAGAAATCACACAACTGAAATTTCTGGAATGATAGAAAATGAAGTAAAGATACAAGTCCATGAGGCTATAAAAGAAATATGATAAGAAATAGTCTCTCAGGTGAAAAAATAAATGAGAATAATTGTGAAAGAATTGCTCAGTACAGCTCAAGAAGACACAGATAAAAAATAGTGGACAATAGAAAAAATAATGGAAACACTGACTGAACAAAACAAGAAAGAATTAGAACACATAAAACAGATCCAAATAGATGTCCAGGAAACTAAGAATTCCATTGAAAGCTGATAAAACTGCTTAAAAGAAACTGAAGACTTTCAGACCTTGAAGACAGCAGATTAAAAGAGTTAATGAAGGTCACTACAAACTTGTTAAGGGAAAATTACAAGAGGAAGACATAATAATCATAAAAACATATATATGCCCAAAGTAGAAGCATCCAAATATATAAGATAAATCTCAATAGATGTGAAAAACCAAATGAGCAATAACACAATTCTAATGGAGCTCTTTAACACCCCAATAATACAAAGAGATAGACCAAGTACACAAAAAATTTGCAAAGAAATAACAGAACTAAACTAAACTTGTGAAGAAATGGGCTTAGAACGTTACAGAGTGTTCCATCCAAAAACATCAGAATACATATTTTTTGTAGGTACACATAGCACATTTCTGAAAATAGATCATATACTAGCACATAAGCATGCTTAACTAAATGTAAAGGAACTGAAATTATCCCATGCATATTATCTGACCATAGAGAAAGGAAAGTGGAAATTATTGACAAAAGAAATCCTCCAAAATCCATAAACATGTGGAAATTAAATTATACCCTCCTAAACAATCAATGGGTCACAGAAGAAATAAAAGAAGAAATTGAGCAATGTTTGCAATCAAATTGAAATGCAGATATAATTTATTGGAACTATGAGACACAATGAAAGCTGTCGAAAGAGGGAAATTATATCTTGTATTTCATTGGCTGTTATTGAGCCTGTAAAAGGTGAAGCCATGTTGATAGACTGGGCTGTGGGAGGCTCAGGTCAGTGACTTCTGACATTGACAATCAGAAGGCCCACTGCAGATGGCCCACTGCTACTGTGGACTACTAGACTATGTTGGAATATTTTGCTGAATTCATGCACCTACAATATTTAAATGACAATGGAGTACCCTTCTCTGACAAAGCTAAACAAAAAAGGGGATACAAATGAAGGACCATTTTGTATCTGTATAATCAAAATAGTTAGGATAGATACACAGCTACTTTATCTTAATTCAGTGAATAGAAAGATTTGTTCTAATAGTGTTTGTGAACAGGATATCACGTATGCATCTTCTACTATGAATAACCACTGAGAAGACAACAATATGTAATGTATTAATTATCTAAACTGTCTTACTAATCTGTTTTGAAACTATCTCATTGCTTTTTGTTTCCTAATACAATTATTTAAAAAAGAAAGAGGAGAAATTTACAGTGGTAAATCTGCACATTAGGAAAACAGCCCAAGCCCAAATAAATCATCATATGCCGTCCTCAGCCTCCTAGAAAAAGAAGAACAATAGTGATGAATGGAGCATATTAGAATATGCAAATAAAGCTAAAAACACACACATCCACCTAATCTTTGACAAAGGGACCAAACATGTTCACTAGAAGAAACATAAGCTCTTCAATAAATGAGGTTATGCTGGAAAAAAATGGCTTTCCACATACCAAAGGCTAAAATTAGACCCATGTCTGTCACCATGCACTAAACTATAGTCAATATGGATCAAACATTTAAGCACTAAAACAGAAGCATTAAATCTCCCAGAGGAAAATATAGGTACAAATCTTAAGCACATAAGGGTAGGTAGCAAATTCATGAACAAAGACTAAATTGCATGGGAAATCCTTCAAAGAATCAACAACTGGAATCTCACCAGGTTTCTGCATCTTCAAAGAAACCACTAAAAGAGTAAAAAGAAAACCCATAAACTGGGATAAATTATAGACAACTGTCCTCCTGACAAGGGATTGTATTTGGAACATATAGAGAATTTTTTAAAAAAATCAGGTTCCCCAAATTCAAAGACGCAATCCAAAACTGGGCATCTAAAATAAATACACATTTTGCAGATGAAGAAATACAAAAGGCAAATAAATATATGAAAATATGTTCAACATCATTGGTAAATTGAGAAATGCAAATTAAAACAGCATTGAGATTCTATTTCACCATAGAATGATGGCTGTCATCAAGAAGTCAATCAAGAACAAAAGCTAGAGGAGCTGTGGGAAAAAGAACCCCTTCTACACTGTGTTGGTGAGAGTGCAGACTGGTACAATCACTATGGAAATCAGTGTGGATATACCTCAAAAAGCTTGTATTTGAGGTCCCATTCAATCTAGATATTCCATTTCTGGGTATTGTTTAGAAGAACTTAAAACATTGTGCCACTTGATTTTATGTTCAATCCTGTATATAACAACTAAATTTATTGTAGTTAAATCTTGGAAACAATCCAAAATTCCCATCAACTGAGGAATGGATAAAGAAGACATGGTGTTTTTACACAATGAAATTTTATTCAGCTATTAAAAAGGATAATAGTGAGTTTTTATTGGTAAACACATGCAACAAGGGACTACACTGGTCAGTGAAATAAAGCAGACGTACATGTGCAAACATCATATTATCTCCTTAGTGTGAGAACCTGAAAGAGAAAATAATATCTGAAGGGTATAGTAGATACTGGGAGAAGAGAATGAACCTATTCAAAAGGAATAACTCAATTGAGGGGAAGGACAGAAGAGTGTTTTGGGGAAAGAGATGTATCTATGTATATAAGCAAGATGGTTTGGACAACTATAGTGTGGATTTCTGCTGGTCTATGGAAAAAAACTGATCCTTAATTTGTTTGTCTTCTTTTATCTATTCTTTTTCCTTCTTCTCTCTTCTTACTTTCTTGTTTTTTTTTTTTGTTCTTCTGATTTTGCATGCATATATTTATATTTGATAATAGGAACAAATAATTTGAAGAAAACACTGCAATACAACAAATACTGTGAAATTCATATTCTTTTGTTTAATGAAATTCTGTATCATTTATACTTTTTCAGCTTCTGGGTTTTTATATCAATTTTGTGTTTTATGAGGCACCCCGAGCTGTCACAGTAACTATATTATTTTACCCACTATCAGTGAATGTACAATCCAGTTTCTTTGCATCCTTGCCAACAGTTGGGAATGTCACTATCTTTTATTTTATTCATTTTGATAGGTGTGCAGAGATAGTTCACAGTGGTTTTCATTTGCATTTCCCTAATGGCGAATGATGTTGAACATCTTTTCATGTGCTTATTTACCATCTGTATGTGCTCTTTGGCACAGTGTCCTCTCACATGTTTTGCCCAGTTTCTAATTGGATTATTTGAGTTTCTGACTGCTGGGTTTTAGGAATTGCTTGCCTATTCAAGATACCTCTTTTGTCAGAGATGTCACTTTTGACCAGTCTATAGCTTGATGCTTAATTTTTATTGAGTCTCTGAAGAACTTTCCTCTCATTAGGAGAGTATGAACCTTATTTGGACCACCTTCACTGGCTGAATTGCTATTATCAGGTGTGGATGTGGTTGCCTTCTTCTGAGTGTGAGGTTCTCAGGACACCCTGGTTCTACATGGTTTCTCTAGTCCTTGGTACCCTAATGAGGTATCTTCTCTTTTCTTCTTTCAGAATTTGCTTTGGTTTGCTCCTGCAGTGACTGTACAGTTTACCTGATTCTCTGTGGCTTTCACTGTTTGGTTTTATTCTGAGCTGGGAAAAGCAGAGAAAGACGCGTCTCTGCCATATTTCATGGGCTAGACGTAGATCATTCACACTCATTATGGGTGACTGAGTTAAAGCCCAACTTTTTCTGGTAGATGTTTTATACATCTCTGATAAGTTTTTGTTCTTATTCCCAATTGCTTTCTTTCCTTTGATTTAGCTAGTTTTTGTGACTGCTCTTTATTTTTATTGTTGTTTTTATTTATTAAATGTACACAATAGTAATTAAAAAACCAGCATTAGAAACAATACAAAATTTCACTAAACAAAGTAATAGGAATTCAACAATGGTTGCTGTACTGCATGAAGTTGCTTTCAGATTAGTTGTTCAAGTAATCAGATATAAACATACAAGATTGGTTTTAAAAAACAAAACAGAACAACAAAAAGGTTATAAGAAATTATAAAGAGCCTGTAATCCCAGCACTCGGGAGGCTGAGGCAGGAGGATTGTTAGTGAGTTCGAGACCAGCCTGAGCTACAAAGTGAGTTTAAGGCCAGCCTGAACTGCAGTGAGAACCTGTCTCGAAAAGACAAAAAAAAAAAAAAAAAATTATAAAGAAAAAAAGAATACAAATAAAAAAAAAATTAAACATTAGCTGCTCCTTTCCAAAGACCAGCAGATATCAGCAGTACACTTATCCAAATTATCCTACATATATACATAAATATATCTATTTTCCTCTTTCTTTTACAAAAATCATTTATTTATTTGTTTGTTTATTTATTACAGGGTCTCTTTATGGAGTTCACACATAGTGATCCTCCTGTCTCAGCCTCATTAGTGCTGGGATTACAGGTGTGTGCCACCACTCACAACTTTGATCTCCGGGTCAGCATGTGGCACAGGGGATAGAACCTGAGTCCTTGTACTCGCCATGCAGGCACTTAGACCACTGAACTATCTCCCCATCTCTCCCTCCTTTCTTTTGACCTTTTCCTCATGTCAGTTTTTCTTTCTCATTGAACAAATTATTCCCCTTTCATAGATCTATTGTGCCTTTCAGACTAGATTTACTCTGTCAAGTTCTCACCCACTGTGTTTGCACATGTGGGTCTTATTATTTTCACTTAGAAATGTGGTATCTAGTTGCATACTTTTATCTACAAAAGAATTGAATTTATCTTTTTTACATCTGTGTACTACCCCATTATGTAAAAAATACCATATCTTTTTTTTATCCTTTCCTCAGTTGATGGACATTTGGGTTGTTTCCAAAATTTATCTATGACAAACTGTGCTGCCATAAACATGAGTGAACATATATTGCTGAATATGATTTTTTTCAGTTCTCTTGGAAAAGTATCTAGGAGAACAGCTATCTTCAGTAGGACCTCCAATCCTAGCTTTTCCAGGGATCTGTGAACTGATTTTCATGATACCAGCCTGCACTTCAGTAACAGTGGAGAAGAGTTCCTTTTTCCTAACAGCCCCTCTAGCATTGTAACTGGTCAACTTCTTGATGATAGCCATCTTTGTGGGATCAGATGGAATCTCAGTGTTGGTTTATTTTGCATCTCTTGAATGACCAATGATGTTGAACATTTTTTCATCTGCTTATTTGCCATATGTATCTCTTCATTTGGGAAGTTTTTATTTATCTCAGGTGACCATTTTTGGATTGCAGCTTGAATTTAGTGGGACTATTTTTTAAAATATTCATATGTTTTAGATAGGAAGCCTTTGTCTAAAACACATTCTGCTATAATTTTCCACAATTCATGGGTTTTCTGCTCTGTTGGTGATTTATTTTTATGTGCAGAAACTTTTCTATAGATGGGATCCCAGTTACTGATTCTTTGACGTATGTCCCATGCAGTTTAGTTTTTGCTCATGAACTCACTACCTTCCCTTATGTCCTTAAGATTTGTACCTACTGTCTCCTCCCAAAGGTTTAGTCCTCCTGTTTTAATGTTTAAATGTTTGATGCATTTTGACTGCAGTTTTGTGCATGGTGATAGACATGGGTCTATTTTAAGCCTTCAACATGTGGAAAGCCAGTTTTTCCAGCACCATTTATTAAAGATGTTTCTTCTAGTGAACACGTTTGGCCATTTTCTTAAACATAAGGTGGTTGAGTGTATTTTCAGTTGTGCCTGTATCTTCTAATCTGTTTATTGGATCTTCAGGTCTGTCTACACCAATACCATACTGATTTTATCACAGTAGCTTTATAGTATAATTTCAAGTCAGGAATTATGTGCTTCCTGCCCTTTCCTTGTTGCTCAGGATTGCTTTTGATATTCTGGGTTTCTTCTGAATAAATTTTAGAATTTTTTTCTAGATCTGTGAAGTATACTAATGGTATTTTAATTGGGATTGCATTGAATCTGTATAATAATTTTGAGGCTGTGGCCATTTTCACAATGTTGGTTCTTTCTATCTAGGAGCAGGGAAGTATCTTTTCCATTATACACCATGATCAAGTGAATTCCACTTGATCATGATGTATAATCCTCTTCATTCTCTTTTTTCAAAGTACTACAGTTTTCACTGTATAAATTTTTCTTTCTCAGATTGATTCCTAAGTATTTCTTCTTTATGTGTTATTGTGTAAGGCATGGTTTCCATAATTTATCTCTCAATGTATTCAGTGTTCGTGTATAGAAATGCTATTGATTACTTAGTGTCGACTTTGTATCCTACTCTACTGAATTTGTTTATTTAATCTACACTTCTCTGGGTGGAGTTTTTTGGGTCTTCTACGTAGAGTACCATGTCATCTGCAAAAAATAATTTAACTTTGACCATTTCAATCTTTATTCCTTTTATTTCTTTCTCTTGTCTAATTGCTCTGGCTAATGTTTCAAGAACTATATTGAATAAGCCTAGTGACAGTGGGCATCCTTGTCTTATTTCTGATTTTAAAATGAAGGCTTTCATTTTTATCCCTCTAGAATGATTTTGGCTGTGGTTTGTCATAGGTGCTTTTATCAGGCTGAGTTATAGACAATATATTTCAACTTTTCTGTAGGATTTTCATCTTAAATGAGTGTTAGACTTTGTCAAAAGCTGGTTGTGCATCTATTGAGATGATCATGTGGTTTTCATCTTTGGCTCTGTTAGTATGGTGTATTATATCTATAGATTTGTGGATATTAAACCAGCCTTGAATTTCTGGGATGAATTCCACTTGATCATGATGTATAATCTTCTTGATTTTTTGCTGCACTCTGTTTGCTAGTATTTTAGTGAAGATTTTTACATCTATGTTCATTAGCGAGATTGACCTATAGTTTTCTTCTTTAGTTGGGTCCTTCTTTGGTTGAGGCATGGAGTAATATTTTATTCCAGGATCGAGTTTGGGAAAATTGCTTCCTTTTTGATTTTATTGAAGTGTTTGAGATCTTGGCATCGTATCTTCTTACAATTCTTGTAGAATTCCGCTATGAATCCATCAGGACCTTTTCTTTGTTGGTAGATTTTTTTTATTACATTTTGCATTTCATTGACTGATAATGGTTTATTCAGAATTTTTATAACTTCTCATTTTAGCCTTGGTAAATTTTATGCATCTAGGAATCTCACTTCTTTTATGTTTTCTACCAGTTTAAGAGTATAGATTTTGGATTGATATGTGTTGAAGAGCTTCTGAATTTCTATGGGGTCTGTAGTGATTTCACCTTTTTCATTCTTTATTGCATTAATTTGAAGTTTTTCTTTATTTGATAAGAATGGCTGGGGATTTATCAATTTTATTTAGTCTTTCAATGACCAACTCTTTGACTCATTAATTCTTATATTGTTTTCTTTGTCTCCATTGCATTTATTTTTTATCTGATCTTCATAATTTTCTGCCTTCTTTTGGCTTTGGGCTTGACTTGTTCTTCTTTTTCTAGGAGTTTGAGGTGAAGCATAAGATCATTTATTTTGCCTTGTTCTGTTTTCATGATGTGAAATCTATTCATATTTATGAATTTCCCTCTTGAGACAGTTTTCATTGCCTCCAACAGAAAAAATTCAAATTCATGCAATTCGTATCTGCATTTTCATTTGACTGTAAGTATTACTTAATTTCTACTTTAATTTTATCTGTGACCCATAGATTGCTCAAACTTCATGGTTTGAATTTGGCATTTAGTTTCTATGTGTCTATAGGGTTTTTAGTGTTTGTTTTGTCAATAAATTCCAGTTTCATTGCACTATGGTAAGATAATATGAATGGGATATTTTTGATTGCTTTGCATTTACTTAAGCATGTTCTATGTGCTAGTGTATGGTCTATTTTGGAACTGTCCTGCGTGCGGCTGAGGAGAATGTGTATTCTAATGCTATTGGGTGGAACACTCTTTATGTGTCTATTTACTCCACTTCCTGACAAGTTTTAGTTCTGTTATTTCTTTGCAGATTTTCATATAGTTGATCTATCTTTTTGTGTCAATGGGTGTGAAAATCCTCTAATTATGTTATCGCCCATTTAATTTTTCATGTGTGTTAAAATTTGTGTTATATATTTGGGTGCTTCTATGTAGGGTGAATATATATTTATAATTGTTATCTCCTCTTGTTGTTTTCCTCTAAGAAGTTTGTAGTGTCCTTTGTCTCTCTCTCTCACTCTCTTTCTTATTTTTTTGTGTTTTAGTATAGGGTCTCTAGGGTCATAGTACACAGAGCGGACTCTGTAGTGATCCTCCTGTTTTCAGTTTCCCAAGCTCTGGGATTCAGGCATGCACCACTACGCCCAGTCTCAGTCTCTATCTCAGTGTGCCCTGTTGGTGGGTACAGCACAGCAGGATGGGGATCAAACTCTGGTTGCTGAGCTTGCCTTTGCAGGAGCTTTAGTCCCCTGAGCTGTCTGACTGGCCCTTCCTTTGTCTCTTTTCAATCTTTCTTGGCTTGAAGTTGATATTTTTAACATCCAGAAAATTATCCCTGATTTTTCTTGTTTCTTGCATGGTGTACTGTTTTCCATCCTTTGGCATTGAGTCTATTAATTTCTTTTTCTGTTAAGTCTGTTTTTTGTATGCAGCATTTTGCTAGATTTTTTTTCTTGATCTATTAGTTCAGTATACTTTTTTTATGTATTTAGTATAAGATCTACAGGTTTTTAATACACAAATAAGACTCATAGTGATTCCCCTGTTTTCAGCCTCCCAAGTTCTGGAATTACAGGTGTGTGCTACCATGCCCAGTCTCCATCACTATCTGAGTGCACTCTGGAGGAAGGCCCAGCATGCCGTGCTAGGGATCGCCCCCATATGATCTGCCTAAGCAGCCCTATTATGCTTCTTTTGATTAGTTAATTAAGCCATTTACATTGTTATTATAACTGATATGTATTGGGTTATCTTTGTCATGTTCTTTTCCTGCTGTAAGATCCCTACTTTTCTCCTTTGCTTAATTGCTTTATCTGCTTGATGGTTTTTCTCTGTTGTTCATGAAGCTATGGTTATACCTCTCTCTTTCTAAAACAGAGTTGGTTTGGTTGTCATGAATTTCTTCTTTTGCTTTTTGTCCTGGAAGTATCTTACCTCTCTATTGAATTCAACAGATAGTTTTACAGGGTACATCAATTTGATTTGGTGGTTATTTTCTTTCAGGACCTAAAATATTTAACTCCAAGCTCTTGATTTTATGGTCTTTGTTGTGAAATCTGCCATGATTCTGATGGATTTTCCATTATAGGTGATCTGTTTCTTCTCTCTAACAGTTTTTAGTATTCTGTTCTTTTGCTTAATTTCTGGGATCCTGATTATTATGGCTTTGAGTGAAAATTTATTTTGATTGTGACTAGCTGGTGTTCTATATGCTTCATTTGACTGTATGTCAGATTATTTTCCCATGGTTGGGAAATTGTCTGCTAAGACTTTTGTAAACATTTATGACTATTGTGCTAACTCTATTTGATTGATACCTATTATTTATTAGTTTCTATGATTTTCCATTTCTCTTCTAATTTTTCATCTATATCTTCCTTGGATATACTGAGCAACTCATTCATGATTGTTGTCATTTCCTTTCATTACATGAGATATTATTCTCATCTTATTTCTTTCATAGCCTGATGGAGTTTGTTCTTTACTTCAGTTGCTATCATTTCAGAAATTTCAGGTGTGCGACTTCTAAGTCTATTTATTACTTTATCTCCTGAGCTTGGTTTTGGTGGTCTAGGGTTCTGAGATTGCTTATTGTTCCTTCCTTTTGTCATTTTTAAAGCTTCCAATATTCTCCCTGACTCTTCAGTGATGGTAGGTGGGCAGGGTAATGATGTGTAAGACTCTCAGGAAAGTGGGAAGGCAGGGTAGGCTCAATAAAAATCCTTCTGTGTGGTGTTAAATGTGGCTTCCATCTGAGAGGTATTGGGGGCAAGCTGCACCTCAAGAAGAATTTGATGATGATGAGTGCAGACCAAGGTTCTGGAAGGCTCTCTTGACAGTGGGTTGGTGCAGGTAAGGCTCACCAAGACTCCAGAAGGTTCCTTTGGTAGTCTTTAGGCACCTGGCTTCAGATCCTCACAGCAGACTGCCTGGGTGATGACATCTGGCCAAGCTCAGCTGAGCTCCATCGAGGTTGAGTGGGTGTGGGCGAAGTTCACCAGTTGTCTTTGGCAGTCGCCCAGGTGAGGGTGGGCTTCTGAGGCTCAACCAAGTTTCAGCAAGAGGGGATAGGAGAGGCCCATTGGCTCCCCACTGCCCAGCAGTTATCCAGGTGAGGATGGGTGACTGGGATTGAAAAGAACTCTGGATATGTTGAGGTGTGGGTGGTTAGAGCTCAGAAACTCCAGAAACACTCTATTTTTTAAATTTAACTTTATACTCATTTTCTTATAAAGATGAACACCAATTCATCAGAATCTACTTTGAAATAATATGATACTACTTTTCATAAAGTCTAACAGCTCTATTTCCAAAGGTGTCCACTTCATATGCTGCTATATCACTAAATATGCTGCGAAGATACATTAAGACAGCTTTGCATAATAATTGTGCCATATAGCCAGGGAGATGGCTCAGTGGAATAAGCACTTCCCTGACAAATACAAAAGCCTGAGTTCAATTCCCCAGTTCTGCCAAAAAAAAGTTGTGCCATATAATAATTAAAAATAAATGAAAAATACTTTTTATTTGGCTTTCGGATTTATTTCATTTCAGGACTCCTTTCCCAAAGTCCCATTTTCAATTGGATATTATATTTCTTCTACTTGAAAATCTGTTTTTCTTTCTTTTATTTTTCTTCTTTCTTTTAAAGCAGAGAAAAATTGCTCCAATAAATTAAGTACAGAACAAAAATTTAAGTAGACAATTTAATTACAGAATATCTGCTGCAATGAATTTTTGTGTGTGGGGGGGTAGGATTTCATTTTTTAAAAATGTATTTAAGGAAAACCCATCAGAATTACAGCTGACTTCTCTACACAAACCATGAAGGCAAGGAGAGCATGGAGCAGAGTTCTTGAAGTCCTGCACAAAAACAAATTCCAGCCCAGACTATTATACCCTGAAAAACTCTCAAGTTTGATGGAGAAGTGAAATACTTCTGGGACAAAGAACAATTAAAGAATTTCATGATGACAAAGGCATCCCTACATAGGCTACTGAAAGATACCCTAGAGAGAGAGACAATGACGAGAATTCCATGACAGAATGGATGGTACCCTCTAAACAACGCAAACAATTAAACACAGGAGAAAAAGGAGTAAACAACAGCAGGTAAATATCTTGACAATTATAAGCCAACAGATTTCAATTATAACCATCTATGTAAGTGGACTCAATTCACCAGTTAAGAGAATCAGGCTGGCACAGTGGATTAGGAAACAAGATCCAACAATATGTTGTATACAAG
Source organism: Ctenomys sociabilis (assembly GCA_004027165.1). Taxonomy (NCBI): domain Eukaryota; kingdom Metazoa; phylum Chordata; class Mammalia; order Rodentia; family Ctenomyidae; genus Ctenomys; species Ctenomys sociabilis. The sequence goes on along the minus strand of PVKA01004494.1, from coordinate 25,206 downwards.
AAACACACTTAACTCAAAAAGACATTCATAGGCTCAAAGTCAAAGAAAGGACAGAAAACAATACCATCTCAGAAAAAAGCAGGAGTAGCAATTCTGTTCTCAGACAGTCTCAACTTCAAACTAAGAAGGATTAAATGACACAAAGAAGGCCACTGTATATTGGTTAGGGGAAAATTTCAAGAGGAAGAGGTAACACTCATAAATATCTATGTACCAAACACAGGAGCACCCAACTATGTAAAACAAATCTTAATGGACATGAAAAACCTAATGTCTAAAAACATAATCTTAACAGGAGACCTTAACATGTACTTATCTCAAAAAGATAGCTCAACCAGACAAAAAATTAGCAAGGAAGTAGCAGAACTGAAACAGAGCTTGGAACAAATGGACTTGGTGGACATATACAGAGTATTCCACCCAACCAAGAGTGTTCCACCCAACAACTGAATACATATTTTTTTCAGCCTCACAGGTTCATTTTCTAAAGAAGACCACATATTAGTCTATAGCACATGCATAAGTGTATGTAAGAAAACAGAAATTATCCCATACATATTATCTGACCACAGTACAATGAAACTGGAAATAAACAACAAAAGAAACCAGAAAAATCCGCTAAACTCATGGAAATTAAACAAAATCTTAGGCAGCAATCAATGGGTAGCAGATGAAACCAAACAAGTAATTCAACAATATCTACAATTCAATGAAAATTCATGCACAACTTACTGGAATCTACAGGACACGATGAAAGCAGTTCTTAGAGGGGAAATCATACCTATGAACTCACACTTTAGGAAAACAGAATGTGAACAAATAAATACACTAATGTTGCACCTCCAACATCTAAAAAGAGAAGAGCAAACCAAACACAGAGTGCAAAGACAGGAAGAAATCATAAAGATTAGAGCAGAAATTAATTCAACTGAGGTGAAGAAAACAATTCAAAGGATCCACAAATCAATAAGTCGGTTCTTTGAAAGATTAAATAAAGTTGAAAAGCCTCTAGCCAACCTCATTAAAAAGAGGAAAGAAAAAATTCAAATACAAGCAATAAGGGATAAAAAGGGTTAAATACCACAGAACCAGTGGAAATTCAGATTATCAATAGTTACTTCGAGAATCTTTATGCTCACAGAATAGATGACACAGAAGAAATGGACAGATTCCTTGAAAGGTACAAATTTCCAAAACTGAACCAAGAAGATATAACAACTGTCAATAGGCCAATAACAGCCAATGAAATAAGAAACGTAATAAAAAGCCTAGTGACAAAGAAAAGTCCAGGTCCTGAACTTTTATGCATAGCTGAATTGTACAAGAAATTCATAGAATTCACACTTCTCAAACTCTTTAATGACATTGAAAAGGCAATAGACCTCCCAAAATCATTTCTGGAGGCAAGTATAATACTGACTCCAAAACTAGGGAAAAACACAACCAAAAACAGAGAACTACAGGCCAATATCCCTCATGAATATAGTTGCAAAAATCCTTAATGAATTACTAGCAAACAGAATACAGCAAGTCATCAAGAAGATCATATAGCATGACCAGGTAGGATTCATCCCAGGAATGCAAGGATGGTTCAATATTTGCAAATTTATAAATATAATACAGTATATTAATAGACTGAAATCTGAAAACCACATGATCATCTCAATGGATGCAGAAAAAAAAAAAACCTTTGACAAATTCCAACACTTATTCATGTCAAAAGTCACATAGTACATTGAAAAAGAAGGCCTCTAATTTAATTTGATAAAAGCCATCTACGACAACCTGACAGCTAATATAATTCTAAATGGTGCAAAACTGAAATCGTTTACTCTTAGATCAGGTACAAGACAATATAATTTTGGAATCATTAGCAACAGCCATTAGAAAAGAGGGAGAAATAAAAGGAATAAGAATAGGTGAAGAAGAAGTTAAATTATCACTATTTGCAGATGACATGATACTTTACTTGGAAGACCCTAAAAATCCCACCAAGAAGCTACTAGAATTGATACAGAAATTCAGTAACTTAGCAGGATACAAAATCAATACTCAAAAGTCAATAGCATTCCACTCCACAGATAGCGAACACATGAAAAGGGAAACTATAGAAACAATACCTTTTACAACAGCACAGAAGAAAATGAAATACCTTGGAATTCACTTGACCATGGAAGTAAAAGATGTTTTCATGAAAATTTACAACATCCTAAGAAAAGTGATCATAGAGGATTTCAGAAAATGGAAAGATATTCCATGCTCGTGAATAGGAAGAACCAACATCGTGAAGATGGCCATACTCCCAGAATTGTTGTACAGATTTAATGCAATCCCTATCAAACTGCCACCAACATACCTGTCAGTCCTAGAGAAATCCTTTCTAAAATTTATTTGAAACTAGAAAAGACCTAGAATAGCAAAGGCAAACCTGTCCAACAAAGACAAGACAGGAGGCATCACAATTCCTGACTTGAAATCATACTACAAAGCCATTGTAATAAAATTAACATGGTATTGGCAAAGAAATAGGCCTGAAGATCTATTTAATCTACAATGGAGTAGATTAAAAGATGCAGCAGCATCTATGATCACACTCATTCATCTGATTTTCTACAAAGGGGCCCAATAAGCTCAGTGGAAGAAAGATAGCGTGTTTAACAAATGGTGCTGGAAGAACTGGATTTCTACACACCGAAAGCTATAACTTGACCCAGCTCTATCACTATGCACTAAAGTCAAAATGGATTAAAGATCTAAACAATAAAACAGAAACATTCAATCTCCTGGAAGAGAAATTAGGAGGAATTGTTGAAGACATAGGGGAAGGCAAAAAGTTCATGAATAAACATGATGGGAAACACTTGAAAGAATCGCCAACTGGGATTAACTCTTCTTGAGGAGTTTCTGCATGTCAAAAGAAATTGTCAACAAAGTCAAAAGACAACCCACAAATTTTGAAAAAATACTGACTAATAAGCACTCGGACAAAGGTTTGCTCTCTAGAATATACAAAGAACTAAAATATATTAGGGCCATCATATTTAAGGACCCAATAGAGATATGGGCATCTGAGATGAATACACACTTCTCAGAGGATGAAATTAAAGAAGTGAATAAATATATGAAAAAATGCTCCACATTGCTAGCCATCCATGAAATGTAAATGAAAACAACACTGAGATACCATGTCCCCCCAGAAAGAATGGCTATCATAAAAAAATCAACCAACAACAAATGTTGTGGAGGATGTGGTTAAAAGGGAACAGTTTTCCATTGTTGGTGGGAATGTAGACTAGTACAAACATTGTGGAGATCAGTATGGAGACACCTCAAAAGAGTAGGACTGGAAATCCATTCAAGCCAGCTATTCCCCTATTGGGAATTTTCCCAGAGGAACTGAGAACATCATATCATAGCGATATATATGTACCTATGTTTATAGCAGCACAATTCATGATAACAATATCTTGGAAACAACCAAGATGCCCATCACATGAGGAATGCTTGAAAAGGATGTGGTGTTTCTATATAATGTAGTATTACTCAGCTATAAAGATTGATAAACGTGAAGCTTTTATATTTAAGTGGATGCCACTTGAACATATACACGTAAGTGAAATAAACCAGACACACATATGCAAATATCGTATACTCTCCTTAGTATAAGAAGTCAAAAGAAGGAAGAACCATGCTGTGTTTGTATAAGCAGTACTGTTAGGATAAATATGCAGTACTTCTGTATAATTCTATGAAAAGCAATATTAGCACTAATAGTGGTTGAACAGGATACTATGTCAGCTTCTAGTACTATGGACAACCAATAATAAGATAACAAGGTAGAAAGTATTAATTATTGAAACTGTACTATAATTCAGCTTAAAAATAAAATAAGTATACAGCTACATTCTCTTAATTCATTGATTAGAGGCATCTGCTGTAATAGTGTTTATAAATAGAATATCATGTATGCACCTTGTACAATAACAAACCTCTGCAAAAACAATATGGAATATATTAATTACTGAATCTGTCCTGTTAATTTAATTTGAAACTCTCTCATTGCTATTTGTTCTTCAATTAAAACATGTATTTAGTACAGTGTCTATAGGTTCTCACTACACAGATCAGATTCATAGTGATCCTCCTCTTCTCAGTCTCCCAAGTGATGGCATTACAGGCAACATTTCAGGCATGTTTTATCTCACTCATAGGGTTTTCAATTGTGGAATTTCCATTCGATTCTTTTCATTTTCGGTGGTTGAGAGGTGCTTGCCCCTATATAGATAGATGATAGATAGATAGATAGATAGATAGATAGATAGATAGATAGATAGATAGATATAGATATAGATATAGATATAGATATAGATATAGATATAGATATATAATATTTAATCAATTCATAAATGTGACCTATTTGGACAAAGACCCTTTGTACATGCATGTATGTTAAAGATGTTGTACTGAGTTCATCTTTTTTCTCCTAAAAAGACACAATTCAAAGACAAATGTTCTTGAGGCATTCAGAAACAGAGAAGATACCACATAGGAAAAAGGCATATTAATATGGAGGCAAGGGCTGAAATTACTTGACAAAACATAGGAAGGCTAAAGGAGAGAAAGACTTTTCTCTGGAAACTTAGAGAGTGCACAATCTTATGATGCCTTAAGCTTGTGCTTCTGACCCCTAGATTCTCAAATAATGAACTTCTAATGCAAACCAGCAAGTTTGTGAGTTTGTCATGGAATTCCGGGGAATGCACCACCCTGTCTCCTGCTGTTATCCAGCTCCTAATTCTGGTAGTTTACCTTTTCCATTAGTGCCTTTAAGATACTCATCATAATTATTTGGATTTTCTCTTGGTCTAATTCTATTGGTCCTGTTTTTTGAAAACATGTCTTCCTTTGCCTTTTTATACTTTTTTAATACTGTTTTTTTGTTGTTCTAGAGGATAGTACAGACTGAAGAATATCTTTTCATGAGTAAAGTTGGTATATCATTCCTTTTTAATTTTTGTATTCATTTAATGAGAAAAGAAGAAAATAGCAATGAAACAGTTTCAAAACAGTTAGTAGGACAGTTGCAATAATTAATACATTGCAAATTATTGTCTTCATAGTAGTTATTCAGAGGACAAGATACAGACATGAAATCTTGTTTAAACAATATTAGTACAACTTTCTTCTCACCATTTAGCAATGATATATGAGTTGATCCCGCTGGGGTTAAGGTGGTTATCATTGCTGCTGAGGTGGTTCCTGTCACTGTATCCCCTTACTGCAAGTGCCTCACACATCAGCTCAGGAAGGGTTTGGCTTTTCAGAGCAATGTCTGTTTGGACCATTACTGTTTCTCCTCTCTGTTCACACATTCTTATCCTCTTTCTGTTTCCCTTCTTTTCTGTATACACTGTGCTACTACTTGTTTGAAACTATTAAGTTGGTGAGTTGCTTGTCTCATAATGACCAGGAAGCAAAGAGAAATGAGGAGCTGGAATAAAATTGTACTCTTTCAGCTCACACCTTCAGTGATCACTTGTAACCAGGTCCCACCTGTGAATCGCACACATAGCCATGCAATCATCATTAGACTGATCCACTAAAGATTATACCATGTCTATGATCCACTTTCTCAAATTGTATCTCTGAATACATGACACATTGTGAATACATTAGAAACAGTGCTTTCCTCTTTGTCCTTCCCACTTGAAATATGGAGCCTTCAGTAGTATTCTATGGGTGCAGGTGCTTTTGGTGCTAGGTTTCAAGGTGTTCCCTCCAAAATTTAGGAAATGTCACAGACAACTAATTGCATTAAAAGTTAGGGCAACTAGTAGGTGGCTTGGGTATGAGGCCTGTTTTGTCATGAGTGGGATAAGGCCTTTATACAGAAGCTTCACCCATCATTCAACCTTTCTGCCTTCTGTTATATGAGAACTAAGTGCTCGGCCCTGTAGAGGATGCAGACAGATGTCCTTACCAGACAATGGAAACCTGCCAGAGCCTTACTCTTAGGCTTCCCTACCTTTAGAACTGTGGGATTTTTCTATTCTTCATCAATTCTAGGTCTCATGAGTTTTGTTACAGTAGCACAGATGAACTAATCAGTTAACATTTCTTTCATGGAATAAGACTTTTTTTTTAACGTAGAGAGTCAATGAAGATGGCTTATGCTGCTGTTTTTGTATATGGGTCTGAATTACATTGCACACCCTCTTTTCTGTGAAAACGAAGTAGAGTTGGTGGGAAAAGAATCTGCCAGTGCTTGTGGATTCCTCCCATTTCTGTGTGCTCCAGGGATTGTATGTTGTCCTTCCAGCCCATATAGAGCTCAATGAATGGTATATTAACTGAGCCCTTTTTACTGTGACAACTCATACCTGTTCTGGATAGGTGAGTGAAAGGCTTTTTTTATCTCAGCAATTATCATCTGATCTTCAATTTTGTGAGTTTCTACCTAAGTATCTTCAGTTCTCCAGTGGATTAAGAAGAAAGTTCTGAGTTTGAAATTAGGTTGGCTTCTTTTTTCAAAAAATTTTGAAAAGTCTGAAAGAACAATTCTAGTTCATCATATTCCCATTAAGAAACACAGAATTAAGACTTTTAATCCAATTGACCCTGATTTACTCTTCTGTTTATAGATTGATGCAAATAGGCCTGCTAAAATACTATTAATGACTGTTATGGTTTGTGTCTAGGTGTTCCCTGAAAGCTTCATGTAGTCATGAGATGATTCTAGAGTCTATGATTAATTTATGATCCAATGTTGAGATTATGGAATGTGTTCTACACCTGCCCTGGGGCAGATAGGCTGGACGCAATATTAGGAAGGGAGGGAGGCTCACTCTCTGCCTCTGCTGCCACCACTGCTCCTTCCACTTTGCTCTTGCTGCTTTACTATTTTCCACCTCCATGAACAGCTGCCCTCTTCCATGTGTCACTCTGCCTTAGAGACAACTGAGTATGAACTGAAACTTCACAATGTGAAATAAATAAACCTTTATATTGTCTCAGCAATGACAAAAATGTAGTTGAGACAATGACTTTTGCATTTTTATTTATAGTATGTATTACCACCACCGTGGTAACTAAAATATTGGCTGTCTTTGTAGCCCTTCTTTTTCTCTTTGTCTCAACTACATGAGGCAGCCACCGTGGTAATACATAGTATATTGAGCTGTGGCTGCCTCTCCCAACACTGCAGAAGGTAGACAGATATTGGACAGCGACGGGAGCCTGGTGGGTCCTGCCCTGCCCCCACCACCATTGTGGGAGCTTTATTGAGCCAATGCCACCTCACCACTATCCGAGGAGCTTTGCTGGGCTGCAGTCTGTCCCTGGTACCAGTTGCGGGAGCCTTGGTGAGACCTACCCTCCACACTCCGCCATCAAGAGAGCCTTGAAGAGCTTCAGCCCACTCACATCACCCCTGGATCCTCCCTGAGCTGCAGCTTGGTTGCTGCCCACTCTGATGGAAGCCAAGCTGAGCCCTGCACAATGGGAGCTTTGGTAGCCTTCTCTGCTCCCTCATTGTTTCAGGAGCCTGCTGACCTATAAAGCTGAACAACTACCATTGCTACTGAGTACTGGTGAAAGCTGGGAGCTTCAAAATGTCAAAACAAAGGAGCAAAAGGCAATCTCAGACCTGATGCCCACGCAGAAGAAGTCCAACAGACAAGGACATAGAAGAATTTGGAATTCATACATCTGAAATTTCTGAAATGGTGGCAACTGAAGTAAAGAAAGAACACCATAATATTACACAATAAATCATATCACAAATAATCTCTCAGGAAAGAAAAATGATGACAAAAATCATGAAAGAAATGCCCAATAAATCTGAAGAAGATACAGATTTTAAAAAGAGAATATAAAAATGATGGAAACATTGAATAATAAACATAGGAAATAATTAGAATACAGATTTAAACAATTAGGAACAGATTCAAAAAGACATCTAAGATTTTAAGAATTATATTGATCATGTCTGAATCTGATCACTTGAGCCTTCCACAGCTCAGCATATTAACATGGCTTTACTTTTCATACCTTGTTTGCATACTTTTCTGCTGAATGGTTAAGACCAGATAAAGTGAGACCTTTATAACAAAAAAAGTAGCTTTTGTATCTGACAAGGTCAGTCAAGTCCCCTCAGCCCTTATCCCAAAACTCTGTACCTCACTTTGTAGATCCTTTGTCAGTGTCAACTATGTGGATGAGTCATAGCCAATGCTTGACCAATTTGCTGTCTGTGAAAGCCTGAGAGAATATTTTCCCTCCATGTGACTCTCCTTAGGCACATACTACATCATTGATCATAATCCTCTGTGATGCCATAATTTCCTTGGTCAGAAAATTTGGGGCACAATTGAGTTACATGATGTTATAGTACAAGTTCTCCTATGTCCTGAGTCCTCACTGACCTTGAAAGGCTAAAACCAAAATATTGGCTGTCTTTGTAGCCCTTCTTTTTCTCTGGTATTTGGCCTACAAATCCAGATTGCTAACCCTCCAGAAGAAAAGCTTATTATTGCCCTAGACTACTGGATTATATTGGAATATTTTACAGAATTCATGCACCTACAATATTTCAATGGCAATGTAATACCCATCTCTAACAAAACTAAAGAAAAAAGGTGATATAAGTGAAGGACCATTTTTATCTGCATATACAAAATAGGAGAGATATATAGCTACTTTATCTTAATTCAATAGGAAGAAAGACTTGTACTAATAGTGTTTAGACAGGATATCATGTCTGCATCCTGTGCTAAGAATGGCTACTACAAAGGCAGCAATATGCAATGTATTAATTGCTGTAACTCTCCTACCAGCCTGTTCTGAAACTGTCTCATTGCAATTTTTTTCTCAATATAATTAATAAAAAATAATTCTATTAAAAACTGGCAAAACTATTTGAACAAAACTGAAGATAGACTTGCAAACTTTGAAGACAGCATGGCAGCTAGTGAACAGAAAAGAAGATATCTTAAAAATAGCAAGGAACTGGAAAATGATAATTCAACAGTTCCAAGATAATACAAAGACCAAAAAAAGAATATGTGTCAAGAAAACGTCAGTAGTAAACAAAATGATATAAAAAGATTATTTTCAGAAGCAGTAGAAGAAAATTAATCAAGCATGGGGAAAGAGTTTGACATGCAGTTAAGTGAGGTATATAGCACTCCAGTTAGCCATAATGAAAATAAATCTAGACATAGATACATAATACTCAGGATTCCAAAAGCTCAGCAAGAAACAGCATATTAAAAGTTGTTAGAGAAAAGAACCAGGTAACCTGCAACAGAAGCCCATCAGAAACAGCAGATTTCTGAACACAAAGCATCTAATCAAGAAGTGCTTGAGTTTCAGGTCTTCAACCAAAACAAATAGACGCACCTTTCAAATTCAATGGAGAGATAAGATATTTTGATGACAAAGAAGAAAATGAAGAAATTCACAACCTGAAAAACAACCTTAAAACCCTGACAGATATTTCAGAGAGAGAGAGAGACAAAAAGAACCAAAACTTCAAGAATAACAACAGAAAGAAATCACCAAGCAGAACAAACAATTAAACAGAGGAGAAAAGTAGGGAAAGTACAACAAGAAATAAACATGATAAAAATAAGCATAGATATCAGTTATAACTATCAGTGTGAATGGCTTCAATTCACCGATCAGAAGACGCAGACTAGAAGAGTGGATCAAGAAACAAAATCCAACAATATGCTGCATGCAATAAACACATTAACTCAAAAAGGAAATTCATAGACTGAAGGTTAAAAAATGGAAAACAATACTCCACACAACTGGAGCCAAGAAAAAAGCAGGGCATCTAATCTGGTTGCGGACAACCTCAACTTTAAACCAAGAAAGATTAAGAGAGGTAAAGAACAACACTACATACTTGTTAGGGGCACACTGCAAGAGGAAGACATGAGAACCATGTACTCTGTTTGTGTCTTTGCTTTTGCTTTTGTTTTTGTTTTTACTCTTTCAAATAAAATAAGGACTGGGGAGATAGCTCAGTAGAATAAGCATTTGCCTGGCAAGCGCAGGGTCCTGAGTTCAAGCCCCAGTACTGCAAATAAATAAATAAATATTAAATTAAATTAAATTAAAAAAATAAGGTGCAAATTTCTTTTTTCCATAAAAGTAATTTTTGGTTGGGTTGTACTTTGGGGCCCATTTTCCAATTTATTTCCTCTCTTTTCTTTATTTTTCTCCTTTTTATCTAAATTTAACTTGTTCTTCTTTTATAATATTTTTAAGGTGGAAAAAACATTCATTTGAAGTTTTTTTACTATAAGCTAAAACTTTACCTCACAGTACTGTTTTAATGCATCCCACAAACTTTGAAAGACCAGATTTAATTTAATTTAATATATTTTACAATTTTTCTCTATAATTTCTTCTTAAGTCTCTATATTTATTGTTTTGTGTTTTAATTTTCAAACACTTAGGGATTCTTCTACCTGTCTCTTTGTAATTAGTTTCTAATTTAACACAATTTGACCAAAGAACATGCTTGATAGAGGGTTTTTTAATGCATCAGTTACTTAATTAGGTTGTTATTAAGAAATTTAAAACATTAATTTATGACGATAAATTCCATTTGTCAGAGCAAAAACAGATCACTGGTAGCCCTGAAGCTGAGGAACAACTTTGAATTTTGTTAAAATCTGTGAGTCCACCGCTTTCTGATCTGCTTTGAAATCTGGTATCTCTCCTTCTCGGTGTCAAAGATCTCACCCTCCTGGTGTCTGGATTTCCACAGCTTCTTTTTGAAGTAAGCATCAGTGAAGTGTTTGGGGATTTTCACTTTGATATCAATTTTTGTAGAGGTAACAATGACAAATTTCTGGTGTGTGCTTCATGGAGGAACACGATTAAGGCTAAGAGGCCCAGTCACAAGTAGCGAGCCACTGGCCAGCTGCTTCAGGAAGACCAGTCTCTTGCCTCTGTGATGCCTGGTGAGAGTGGTCAAGATGGTGCCTGGAGTGCTGCTAGCTCAAAGTTTCCTCACATGCTGACTAAAGGGTTTTTTTTTTTTTTTTTTTTTTTTTTTTTTTGCTGTAGCTCAAGAGTTTTTGGGGCACAACTTCAGTAGGGTAGTATCTAGGCATTTTTTGAAGCTTAACCACCCAGGTACCTCCATTCTTGTCCCCATGAACTAGTTTTGTGATCATCACAAGAAATTTCTCCTTTTTCTTCTAAACCTTTGATTTAGCAGCTACGTACTTTCTATCGTACAAAGCCTTTCTGGAATCCAGAGCCGACGGAGCATCCACCAATCCCTCTACCCAGGGCAGGTGAGAGGCTGCAGTGGGGCTGCTCATATATGGAATTTTTTTTTTGCCTTCACCTTTCCTTTGTACCAGTACCACTGGCAGAAGCTTTCTTCACTTTGGGTTTCTTCTTTTAAGTATCTAGCTTCTCAGTTTTTTCACCAGCCATCTCACAAGATGGGAAAGAGCTATAGAGTTCTGATAATATAAAACTAACTTAATCTTGTTTTAAAAGCCAGTATTAGCTATTGAACTAATAGGTAAGTAAAGCTTGCCTGAATTTCCTAACATCACTGAACATGCCGTAGATTCCTGATTCTCTTTACCTGCTGTAAAGCTCTTGTCAGGAGACATTTGTCTCCTCAATTGCTCTGATCCAAAATGGTAATAATAAATTTTCTACAATAATCAATTATATCTGTATAGAGAATCAGAGAATGATGTTCCTCATGAAAAGCAGACAGTAGGTGAGTGAGTCAAGGTACAGAGAAGTGTAGTTTGATCTTGAAAAGGAGGGTAGGCTTGATCTCTTCTGGAAGTTGATAACTAATCAGACACTGAGAAGGTAAGATAGCTTTAATCACTGTGGGAAGGTAGATGAAACACTAGGGTAACTCCTTGAGCAGGAATGTGTTGGCAAGACCAAGGAAGGGTTAGAGGACTGGGGAGGTGGGTATGGCGGAAGAGAAACTAGATAAGGAAGAGAAAGAGGAGGAAGAATAGGAGGAAAAGAATGAGAGGTTTCAGCCTATCAGCCTGGATTCTTGTGAGCTTGGTGAGCTTGTGAAAGGATTGGCCTTCTCTCTAAGTGTGTGGGGGTGGAGACTTGTACAATCTGAGCTACAGTTCAGAATTATGTAGAGGACAGACTGCAAGTAATATTGAAAGCAGTTTCCAATAACATGCTCCTCATTTCTTTCTGAGGCCTCATCAGAAATTGCCCTTAACACTTCAAGGCAACCTAAATTTTTTTCTACTGGCTTCTTTAAAATAATTCTTCCAGTTTTATACACCATTAAATTCCATAACCACTTCACAGTTTTCATAGGCTAATCCCATTCTCAGTACCAAAATCTTCCTCAGGCAGAACAGGAATAAAGAAATGTCCTCTCTCTCTCTCTCTCTCTCTCTCTCTCTCTCTCTCTCTCTCTCTCTCTCTCTCTTTCTCTCTCTCTCTTTCTCTCTCTCCCTCCCTCCCTCCCTCCTTTTCCCTCTCCCTCCCCCCTTTCTCTCTGTAGAGGAAGAGAGACCTCAGAGGTTTCAAGGACTTGATCTACACAATTATGATTATAGCCAAGCCAAGTGTAGACCCTAGAAAGCAGGCTAGTGCAGGACACCGCAGGCAGGGCTGATGCTGCAGTATATGCATAGAATCTCTTTCTCAGGGAATCTGGTTTCTGTTCTTAGCACCTACCAGCTGATCTGGTGAGGCCCATTTGATTATGAAAGACAAGATCCTCCACTTAAAGTGAGCAGATATTAGATGTTTCACACCTACAGAAGACCTTTTCTGCAATACCCAGGTAAGCATTGATTAAGTAGCATTTTATTCTGATCAAGTAAATCAATCAAGTTGATCATTACAGTTGCCAGTGGGTGCGGGGCTGTTTGTGCAGGAATAGTTTCATGGATTCTAATCATATCACCCTGGGGGCAAATATTAAAGGCAAAAAGAAAAGTCAATGCACTTGTTATTTTCTGAGAGCCATTTAATCAGAAATCTGTCTCTGGTCCAGAGTGCCTCATGTGTGAATCCAGTATAAAATTAATGAAAATGAATATTAAAATGCCAAGAGTACTCTAACAATAAAGTCATCAATTTTAAGGGAAATTTTTACTAGTTTAATTAAGTGTTACAATTTTGAGAACAACTTCCAAAACATGCACTAAAATTTATTACTATATCTCAGTTGAAAGTCTCAACATCTGTTGATTGTGAATAAAATTTGTCTGTATCATGAGTATAAAGTTATCTTATATCATGTTTACCATTCTGTCATGGAAATATTAAAATTGACCATATGATGCATGTTGGTTCCTCATTCATGAATTTTCTTTTATTAACTTCTTTTGGGAGTTCTTTTATATTTAGTTCATAGTTTCATTAAATTCTTCTATACTAGGAATCACATAAAGGCATTTGTTTTAATTTCTTGAAAATATGTTTTCCCCTCCAACTGTGTTTTCTTATGCACTTACGTATTTCCTTTTATCTTGACAACTAGTTACTTTGTTATTGCCATTCATATATTACTTATTTTTTAAGCTTTTGTCTGGGGACATACGAGGTTGGAAGACGAGACCCTTGAATATGATGGAGCTTATTTCTTGCAGTGAGAAGCAATTAAGCCAGCAGTAGCCCCCATTTTTATCTGATGAAAAAGCATGCTTGGCCTGGAGTGGGGCCATTCCCAAAAAGATGACATTGCAACATACATGTCCCAGATACATCTGTGCCTGCTCCTTTTGGTCACGAGAATGCCGTGAAGTTGTACAGTGGCGCTTTTCTTTTGAGGAGCTTTATCTCTTTGTTTCGTCCATGGTTACATTTTTCAAACTAAAGAACATAGTAAGAATTTAAACTCTAAGGATTTCATCAATTCATATCTTGAGTCTACTTTTTGGAGACAGGGATAGAATCAAAATGCTCATTCTGATTGTTTAGAATCTTCAGTATCTTATTACTATCCTTGAGTGGTTGTTGCTGGCAAATTTTTACCTATTGTATTTTATGCATCAGTTTGGATCTTTATGTGTAGTCTGCATAGGTGTTATTTTGTTCTTTTGTATCCATTTTTTCTAAGAGTTACATGCATAGCATTTTATAACCATACTTCATTCTGAGTTTTTCATCTGAAAATCTGACTGTTGCTTTAAAATAGGCGTCTTACTATCTCCTGGAAGAGATTTTCTTGATATTCTTTAATGAGCAATTTTTCCTGTCTTCATACAGTGTACATAGCTGGTCAAACAGATGATCCTGTCTGTCAGCTTCACACAAGCATATCTGTAGGCTCTAAGTGAGTATCTGGAATCAATAGGGATGGAATCATGGTAATTAAATTATAGCACTTACATATAATTACACTTATGTAAAAAATATCCACCCTTACTCAGAGCTACTCCTGAATATGATAGACATAAATCTTTGTAAATGATCAGTTCTCCTTGTAGGGTGGGGAAAAGAAAGAACGTTAATCTTCAAAATTATGCCAGGAAAAATTAGGATACTGGAAGTATTTCACTTCAGAGAAATCATTTGATTCAAACTCTAGATTTAGACAGACACTTTTCAGTAATTTTTATCTTTTAAAATTATTTTTGATAAAATTCTTTTGCATATCTTTCCACTGAGGGGAACTAACCCAGTCTGATTTGCAGGTTTTGAGACCAGGCGTGAATCCTCAGGAACATGAATGATGCTTGGCACCTCTTGAGCATATGATCAGTGGTCAGTAAACTGATGCCCATTTGAGTGAATGGGTTGATTAATTTAGAAGACTTCACAGAGAAGGTGCAAGTACCCAAGCACCTGAGGTCACAATGCAAAGGACACATAATTTTGTTAGATCAAATTTCTATGTGGAAGAAGCATAAGTAATCTGGGATTGAGTTATGACAGCTTGAGTTATGATGGTTTGTCAGAAGCCTGGCTTCAGGGAAGGCTGGAAAGTCTGGCAATGATAAACCATAGGTTGTAAAGATGACACTCACCCTCCAGCCTCTATGCTGTAGGGGATACTGAAGATTCCATAAAGCTGGAAGTGGACAGTTTACAAGACTTCCCTGGACTTTAGCCTACAATTTGATGCTACTTAAGAGCAGGTTCATTCCAGAGAAGCTCTGGGAGGGATGGAGCAGAAGGGTGTGGAGCCTTTGTTTGGAGAAAGGGTGGGGCTGAGATCTCAAATCCTCTAGAGAGTCAGTGCTTATTAGTTATAAGGACATTATATCTGGAGCTTTAAGGGAAGACTCTGAAGATCTGCCCTGGTTTAGTGGCAGTTCACTTATCTGTCTGTGATAAATTCAGTTAGCTAGTATAAACTTAGACCACATTCACAGAATTACTATAACGACTGTCTGGGCAGCTGGTATGTCCATTTGTGCTTGTGGTGAAGTTCACAGGTTCAGGGCACCCAGTAGATGTGTTTCCCTGAATGTGAGGCTGCAAAAGACCCCCCTTGTGGAGAGTAAGGGAAGAAACTGAGGGAAAAATTTTCCCAGAGATCTGTGGACAGGGTGAGCTGCCCTACCTTCTTCCAAGTAGCTTGGAGCCCTGGCAAAGGACAGGTGGCTACAGTGAATTTGTTATGTCAGGCAGATTAGTGAGAACAAGGAGTCTGAGAGGGTAATTGTGTGCTGGATGGAAAGTTCATTCTTAGGGTAGTTAGAGCTGGCTGCTAGGGCTGTCTATTGTGAACCCAGTGAGCTCCTCTGGTTAGTGCGGAGAAAAGGCAAGGCCCCAGACTCTGTGGGGGCCATCTCTACTATGGGAGAGTATGGTTTGGCTGGCAATTGTCTCTCTTTACTTCTAACTTTCATGTAATTTTAGCTTATTTTTCTCTTTCTAAGCATGTTTTAAAGAGCATTAGACTTAATTTCTCTTATTCTGAAGTTTATTTCCCTTATCTTTTAACTTTCTGCTTTAAATAGATTACTATTCTCTTCTCCATTTCTTCACATATATATTCCATTTCTTCTTTTTTTGGTATTCAGTACAGGGTCTACAGGGTCTCACTATGTAGATCAGACTTGTAGTGATTCTCCTGTTTATAGCCTCCTAAGCACTGGGGTTATAGGCAGGTGCCACCGCACCCAGTCTCTGTCACTGTCTCTGTGCTCCTGGGCATTAGGGAGGTGGGCTGTCAAGCCACACTGGGGATTAAGCCTCTGACCCCTGTGTCTGCCTAAGCAGGCCTTTTAATCTGTTGCGCTATTTTGCCAGCTTTATATTCGATTTCAATGAACCTCAAGGAATTTATTTGGTGCAAACATTTGATCACTGGGGGACAAGCATCTTTTGAGATTATAGAATTGAGCAGAATGGTCAGCACTCTATCAGGACAGAATGATTTACACAAAGAGATGGTTGCAGATTTCTGGCTTTTCTATTTCTCTTCTAACTTCTTTATACCACTACAAGTCAGGAAAGAGAATATAAACTTGATAGAGTGGCCAGACTCACACTGGCAAAACACGGTCTAGTATATCTTCCAAGTGCAACACAAACCAGTCTTGATAACCTGAAGCAAGCTGTCCCTGCTAGTTCTCCACTCATTCATTCATGAATTTCTTCTCTTAATTAAATGTTCTATGCAAATGTGTTCTCAGCCATTCAAGCAAGTTTGTTTGGTAAACCATCCTTAACAACAACATCAACAACAACAAAATAGTTTCTAAATGTGGACTCCAGGTGATCATATTGTAGATACCTGGTGGAATGAGATGTGGCCTATGTTTTGGAAGATTTCTCAGACTCAAGGTTCATGCACATTTATAGATACACATGTCTAGCTCAGAAGCATCTAAGCAATGAGTTTGGAGAACAGTGCGTTCATAGACAACAGTGACCACTGGGTTGGTAATTCCAATGTGCATCTCCATTGTCACTCACACAGATGGGCTCATCAGTGTGGTAAGAGGAACCCCACAAGCAAACCAGAAGATCTGGCAGAGATTGCGATGCTCACCAGACCCAGGCAGCCTGTGGGCCTCAGTAACAGCCTTTGCTATCAGCCCACCTTGGCAGTTTGGTCTGCAGTTGAATGAAATAGGACCATTTGGTGGCTAGCATAAGAACAGATTCTTAAAATTATTTAAGGAATTGTATTACTACTGGCTGATTTTGTTAGATTTGAGTTAACTGGAAAGAGAGGGCCATGCAGACAAGTATTTTCCCATGCCCATTTTTTATTTAAAAACATCTCACACAGGACACATAATTTCTTATTTATTTATATTTTAAATTAAATTTTGTTGTGTGTTTTTAAGGTTTTCAAATGATGCCATGAAATACATATTGACAGTAAATGACCATTTTACTCCATAGTAAAAATGTTACTATGGAGAAGCTGTTTAATGTCATTATCATTAATTAATCATTTTGCTTTAAAGTTTTTAGTAAGAATATCTAAAACCTATTTCATAGAAACACATTTTAACTTATAGTTTTCATAGTGCACATCGAATCTCTAGCCTTGTTCACCGGCGTGTCTGCTGCTTTGTCTCTTAGAACCTGCATTTCTCTTTTCTTTCCTCCTCCTTGGTAATCACTATTTTGGTCTCTCTATGTAATTGAATTTAAAAATAATTACACATATAAGTGAGGCCAAGTAGTATTTTTATTATAGCATCTGATGTATATCACTAAGCATAGTGTCCTCTAGCTTCACCCTGCTGTGGCAAAGGGCAGAGTTTCATCTTTTCTTAAGGGTAGGCAGTATTCTACTGTATGTATGTACACCCCTGGACAGGCATGTACTTTGCTTCTATATCTTGGGCATTGTGAGTACTGCTGTAATAAATGGAGAAGTGAGTGAAGATACAGACACACACACACACACACACACACACACACACACACACATTTATATACATTTCCTTAGTCTTATGTCCAGAACAGGAATTTCTAAGTCATATGGCAGTTCAATTTTTAACTTCTTTAGGAACTTATATATGATCTCCCATAATGACTTTCCCAATATACATTGAAACAACCAGTGCTCAAAAGTTCCATTTTGTCCACATTGTTATCGAATATTTGTTGTCTTCCCACTTTTTGAAAATAGGCACATTATGGTTTGGTAATATCTCACAGTGGTGTGGATTTAAATTTCTCTATTACTGGAGCTCAGCACCTTTGCATATACCTGTTGGCCCACTCTTCAGTCTCTTTTGAAGAAATGACTATTTGGGTCTTTTGTATCTTTGCAAAAAGGGTATTACGTGAGATTGTATTTATATTTTATGGTGCACAGTTTATTGAGCACCTACTCTTTCCAGAAACACGTAGGCTGATACATGATTGAATTAGAGATTATATTAGGTGTTTTTTTCTCCCTGTGGGTATAAGAAATATAACATTTAAGGTTTGGATTGCTACTTATTTAACACTTGAATGCACTCAGTGGACTAGTGCGTATTGCTTGTTCACTTGGAATTTCCCTTTCCTGCTTCTCATATTGGTGACAAACCCAAA
The DNA here is from genome assembly GCA_004027165.1 of Ctenomys sociabilis. NCBI lineage: Eukaryota > Metazoa > Chordata > Mammalia > Rodentia > Ctenomyidae > Ctenomys > Ctenomys sociabilis. The sequence goes on along the minus strand of PVKA01004494.1, from coordinate 6,717 downwards.
GAATATTTATGTGGATTGTGAATAATCCATGATATGCATTCTCTAAAATGGAATTTATTGTTCTGCCTTTTGCTAGAGAGATGTGAAATTATTAGGAGGCAAAATCAGGCACGGCAGTTTCATGAGATTAATTTGCAATCTGAATTGTCTAAAGGAACTCATTGATAAGCCAATTCAAGTCAGTGCAAATAACTATGCATACCTGCTAACGCCTTTAAAATTTTGCTAAGTAATCTAGATTATGTTTTTGTTTCTGGATATGTAGAGAGCTATGTCTATTTCTTTGATGAAATTGCAAAAGTGTTCATTTGCTTTGAATTTGGAAAATTTTGGTATAAGTATAAGTATAATCAAGCATTTGATTTCAGATGTTGGGTTTTCTAACAGTAAAATGGAAAAGAACTCTTAAACAATAAATTTTAGTTAATAGATTAGTGAAATATGTACATGATATGCTGTAAAAATTCAAAATATTGTTTCTATACTATCATAATTGACATATTATAGCATATTTTCTCAGTTTATTTTAATGTGGAAAATTCCATTTCTAATAAATTATAAATTTATGAATGGATTATATATTAGAAAATGAAATATGTATATATAAGCATAAATAATCAATTTGTGGTTCTTTGCTTAGTGTATCAGCTTCTTTATCATAGTTATAAAAGTTATGTTATGGCTGTGCCTGTATGGTGCCAAATATATATATATATATATATATTTGTGTGTGTATATATTATATATGATATATAATGTATATGTTATATATATTTCTAACTTTCAAATATTTCAATATTTGGCAAATAAATGTGAATTTTTAACTGTCCATCTCTGACACATTTTACCATATACTGTTGCTTTTCAAGTAAATAAGAAATATTACTTAACAGCTTTGTAATAATGCTGGATATTTGGAGAAAAAATTATAGAATCATTCATGATTTAGTTAGAATTTCATGGTTTAAGCAACTCCTAGTGTGGTACAGAAAACCAGTCATGACAGGTAAATAAAAATTAGCTTTTCCATGTGAACAGATGTACATCCCATGTGTCTAACCCTAAACTTTTCATCTCAAGCCAAGAAAAATGTTGCAATGACCTAACATTCTCTTTCCCAGAGACAAAAGACAAGGAATGTTATCCATGGTCATTTCGATCTCTACTTCTTTGTCACCTTCTAAGCCAGTTGGCAGGAACTTGAGAAGTCCCATTAAGAATTCCATCAGCATGTTGTTCTTTCTAACTCTAAACAATTCTGCTCTAGTGTCACTTTGGCCATATGGGTATCTAGTAACCAACCACAATGCAAATAAAGCGCTTTGCAATTTTCTTATACTATTGAAATTCTGGCTCACTCTAGGGGTTGTTATTAATCACACTCATTTTAAAGATAATTTAGTTTTAATACATTGTCAATGCAATTCTCTAAGGTACATAAAAAGTAATCTATCTTGTGCACATCTGCTGAGTTCCATTTCCTGATCCTGGAACTGCTATGTTATATTTCTGCTTTTAGCTAAGGGAAGTGACCTGAAGTAAAGATGTGCAAAGTACATCCTGATCCATGTTGCAACTTTGAAATGCCTTTGGGGGTCACTGTTTAGAAATGGTGCCAAGGAGTAATGGCTGTGCACTGTGAGCATTAGGGATCTTCTATTTGCTTCTTATTTATCTCTTACCTGGTTTGTGCTATGAGGGACTCCACTCCCATTTCTGGTGAGAGGCTCAGTATTTCAGAGAACTAAATAGCCTCTTTGAGAAACTCATAAAGCTACAACTGTAAAAAGGGTCTGCTATTTAAGGCACTTAACTGGTCACCCTCCACCCCCACCAGCCTGCTATTTGCTTAGGTATATGGAATAAAATTTATTGTGTCTAGAAACCACCATTAATGCTTTGGTATTAGATAAGTCATATGAAATTGGTTTTCTGTGTTTAAAAGTATCCAAGATTAGCAGTTCTGTGCAGTTCTGCTTAATACATAGGAAGAATTTTGTTCCTTACCCTGAACAACTTTTCCACAGAAAGGGAAAATAATGTTTGCCCATACAAAAGACATTAACATGCTAATTTCCCCACGTATTTACAGAATAACACATTCCCTTTAATACCTTCCAGTGAGAAGCTGCCTTTTCAAAGATCTGGTCAGAATTACTAGATTATTTTAGGAACAGTCTTTAGTAATTAAAGCAAAAGAACCTCTCTCTCCCTCAGCAATTCGGAGCATCAGCGAAGTCTTGTGAGTGAATTTTTCTATTTGCTGCGTTCAGCAAGTCTGTCTAATGTATACCTATCTATGTATATAAGAAAATAATTAATATGATGAAGAAAAATTAAACATAAAATGTATGGAGTGACTGCAGGAAGTGGCTCTGCTTCAGTTTTCTGTTGTAAGAAATGGGGGAGATGTTTAAATTGAAGGAAGCATGCTCATTTTGCTGGTCTAAGAAGAGGCACAATTTGAAGAGCGCATCATCTAAGCCAGGGCAATGAACATTGCCCAGTAGATTCAAAAGACATTTAGAATAAAATTAAATAGGAAAAAGAGCATCATTTGCTGGTGCTCAGGGATATTTAATACTTTTCTACTGAAAAAAAATTTCCTGGAAATGAAAATTACATTGTCTTACAGAAAGCTTAATAATTTAAACTTTGGGAGCAACTGCCATGTCCAGCTCTTTGTGGAGAGAGGGTAGAGGGATATGCACAAAAGAGCATGTAGTTGGAGAAAAGATGCCATGAAACATAAAAAAGCACAATGACACTGAGGGAACAGGAGGCGAAAGCCAGGGCCACCTTGTCCACTGGAGAGGAGCTCCCTGGAAATAACAGAACCCAACGACTCGGTGAGGATGCATACCACTGTCTGGCTTCTTGACGCTAAGGCACTGTGAGTGGAAGAAAAGAAGGATTCACCCCTGAGGGAAATCCAGTTGGATGAAGGAGTAACTGATATGGACACTAGCCATGGTTCTAGTACATGAGATCTGATGCTCTTTCTGTTTAAGTAAGTAATTAACATTTAAAAATAAACTTTATTTGATTTTTTAAACAAATATTAGTTTTCATATGACATGATGTGAGCTATGGCTGTGTTTAAGTGAGCCCTGGTGGCTTACCAGTCCACTTATTTAAATACAAGATGACTATACATTTAAATTTTAAAGATAATACAACAGGAAGTATACAAATAAATTTTTATCAAATTTATTCAATATAAGAATCTAGTTGAAATGAAACCTACCAAAGCAATGCTCCAGAAAGTACAGAAACAAATGTGCTGCCCAGTGACACCTGGACAGACTGTTAAGTGGATAAAGAGATTTAGGAAAGTTTTGTCTCTTCTCTGATTGGAAGCCACCCAACACTTTTGATACCTCTGGATACCGGAAACTGCTCCTGTGACACACCCCACTCTCTCCAGAGAGCAGGGACCCGGAAGCCAGGCTTTGGTTCTAGCCACTGAGCTGTCCCCCACTGTCATGTTTTTTCTTTGGCCATATCATTGTCTTGGGTGACACCCCACAAAATAAATCTCATAGCAGTGTTGAACAGGAGAATCTTTGTAAACATTTTGTGATGTTCCAAGGACAGTGAAGCACACCACTCTTATAAAATGATCATTTGAATTTATTTCTAAGAAACCATCACATGTTATTAACAATCTGTTTCTCATTAATTTAAATATTTATTTATTTGAAAGCACTCTGAGGTGATAACAGTCTCTTGTAGAGTAGTCTGTGCTAACATGGAAAACCTGCAGCTGTTCCAGGTATTGTCACTTGTGGTTGATTATGTATATCACCATAAACTGTGTTTATAAATTATGTTTATTGTGTCATAATTAGTAGTGCTAACAGTGCATAATATCAATAAGGTCATTAAACATGTAAATAATAAATAATAGCAATATCAATGCCACCATGCTGAATTGTAGCACCACGTACACTCCATCAGCCTGGGTCCACATTTCTCACTGTCAGGCAAATATGGAACAGAGCCAGTTACTGGGTTAATGAACACAAAGCACAGAAGTGTAGGAGGTGTACCCAGACTTGCTTAATGAATGGCAAGACAAAACCTCCAAGCTGTTTTCTTAAGAAGTTTGGAACTGCTGCATACTGTGGCCTATATTATAAAAACAGATTTTTTTATTTGAAAAACAGATAAAGATGTCATTACCATTTTATTTACAATGACATGTGTTAACACTTCTTGCACAGCTGACCCTATATTCTCACTACTTGCCCATAATGGACAGTCAAAGCTGTCACTAGAACAAGAACTGCCAGACAGTTTGAAAGAAGAATCTTGGGCCACATCTTAGGAGTTCACAGCCACTGGGCCAACACTGAAGAGCACAGGGAGTGAGCAGGCCCAGTGGACTGAATGTCTGCTGACCTTCTGGACCACTGATCAGGATAAGAATAGGGCGTCACACATAGAGGATGTTCAGGCATGGGCAGAGATCATTCTTCTATGATAAATTTATTAAGTACAGAAGAAGAGAAAAGGAATATCCTGAATATCAATGGAAAGTGCAGGTGCTAATATATATTTCCACTAGAAAAACAGTTAAATTTTAACTCTTTGGTACATTTTCATTCCAAAAGCTCAATACTAGGATGGCATTTTCACAGCAGGCACTGAACATGATAAAAACTAGCCAGAAAATGGAGTGATTAGGATAAGGAATAAATCTGTAGAGTTATTCAAGAAGAGAAAATCATAGGAAAAAAAAATAAAGATGGAAGCTAGGTATAGTTAAACGCACTCATAATCCCAGCATTTGGGGCAATGAAGTATCAGAAGAAGTATCACAAGAAGTTCAAGCCCAGCCTGCACAGCTCAGTGATCTAAGAGAAACTCTATCTCACAATAAAAAGAAAAAGAAACAAAAACTTGAAAGGGCTGTGGATATAGTTCAGTATGAAGGTCAAGAATTAACTTTCCAGTACTGAAAAACAGAAGGAAAAGTCTTAGATGTGGCAGAGTTTATAGAGCAATTCAAAGTGCTTTTGGATGTCTAAAGCAGTAGTATTCTGCAGAAAAATAAAGAGAATTGTGAAAGTCATAGCTGAGTAAACCTTCCCTGGCTGCACTAAGATGGGTCTCCTGGACTGAGGGCTCATCCTGTCATTAGGACTCAAGCTTGCCCTTTTGCCTTGCTCTAGTCTTACATATGAAGCACGGACTGACAAAACTTTGAGAAAACACCCAACACAATAGGCATAAGCCAGAATGAGCAATGGGTTAGAAAGACTTGAAGAACAGAGACTGAGAAAGAAGAAAATTATTTAAAAATTATTGCTCTCTGAGATAAAAAGGAACACATGAAGTACATGTCACAAAGCAAGATATTCTGAGGCCAGAAAGATTTTATTGAAAAGCTAAAATATAATTAAGAATGAAGAATTTGGATTGAAGTGTAGTAATGGTGAAATTTCAGAACTGCAGTGCAAACACACACAGAGAAAAAACTAGGAGAGCAAAGATAGGAACGCTAGAGTGTAACTTCAGGGTCTCTAATGTGCTTGGATAACTTTTTCATTTCTAGAACAAAGTTCTAGTTAAAAAAAAACTGAAAAATTTGATGAGAGAAAATAAACCAAAATCAAGCAAGAAAAAGTCTCTGAATTAAAAGTACCCCACACCTAGAGTGATTTAACTTAACAAGTGGCCAGCCCAAAGGGTGATAATATTTCACACCAAAACAAGGAATCATGATTTTCAAAGAAATAGAGACACAAAATATCTTACACAATAACCAAATGGAAAAACACCTTAAAATTGCCTGGGGAAAATTACTTCCAAATCAGGATTCTCTACTTACAAGCAATAAACTACTAGTCAAGTATGAGATAAGAAAAGCTATCATAACTCTCACAACACTTTTTCAATGCAAAAAAAATGTGAACTAAATTATTAGTAAAACAATATTTTTTTTCCATTTATTTTTATTTTATTGAAATACAAATGTCAATCAGACAGTTTCAAAACACCATAACCATACAGAGTCGATGAAATAATACATTGCAAACTGTTTTCATAACGTTTTGGTATTGCACAAGGTGCATACATGATATTATATTTACAGGTTTTTATATAGCTGAATTATATCAAAGATTCAATACTTATTTACCTAGTGGATGACCATAGCACTAAAAGCCGACATAATATCCTGTCCCACCACCCATAGTGCAGATCTTGCCTCTCATAGAATTATGTAGAAGCACAGCGTTATCTATCCCAACTGTACTGTCCATACCCACACAGGATGATTTTTTCTTTCTACAACCCTTCCTTTGTCTACACCTGTCAAAAGTGGGCACTCTGTTGACATTCAACTACCTTAGGTGCTTGAACTCGACACCACAATCCAACACAGTCCAGCATTCTGCAACCACAGGGAGTTATTCAAAGAAATTGTCAACCATATCCATTTACAGCTCAGCTTAATATTATGGGCTCACGATGTATACTTCCTTTTTATACTTTTATACTTTTCTGTTGGTTGGTTAAGACCTAGGTAGATCAAAACTTATATATCAACACATGAACTTTATATTTCCTATGTGGTCATTGAAGTCTTCTCAGGGTTTATCTTGTAGTCCTGTACATTATTCTGTAGTTCCTTTGTCTGTGTCATCCATGTGGATGAGTCACGGCCAATGCTTGACCAGAATGCTCTCTGTGAGAGCCTGAGAAAAAGTT
>PVKA01004493.1:11201-98736 GCA_004027165.1 Ctenomys sociabilis | reverse complement strand
CTGCTAAAATAATATCTGTAAATATAATATCATGTATGCACCTTGTACAATACCAAAACATTATGAAAACAGTTTGCAATGTATTAATTTATCGAATCTGTATTGTTAAGGTGTCTTGAAACTGTCTGATTGACATTTGTAGTTCAATAAAATAAAATTAAAAAATTAAGATTAAGCAATATTCAGAAAATTAAATACTAATTAATTAAAAATTAAATGTTTCAAAACAATTGAACTAAAATAAAAGTTTTCATGACAGTAAAGAATTACTAAGATTAAAACATAAGTTAAATACTGGAATGACAAATAAATGACCAGCACTTCTGACAGTTTGGGGATAGGATATCACACAAAGTTCTAGTGTGTTGTGAACATGGATGATGTCCATAACACTTACCAGTGGCCAGGTGTCACTTGTGGGACTGAGCTACTGTCTAGCAAGTTTTAATATTCTGTGTCAAATTTCTGGAATCTTCACTATTATATACCTTGATGCAAATTTTGTTGATTGAGATATCTCTCCCTTTTCAATCTTTTTTAATTTTTTTTTTTTAATTTAGTACAGGGTCTACAGGGTCTCACTATGTAGATTGGACTCGTAGTGATTTCCCCTTTTAAAATCTTTAAATTTTTTTTTTATTTAGTACAGTGTCCACAGGGTCTCACTACATAGATTGGACTCACGGTGATTCCCCTCTGTTCAGCCTCCCAAGCACTAGGATTATAGGTGTGTGCCACCATGCCCAGTCTCAGTCCCTGTCCCAGTACACCTTCAGCTTGGGGCTGGTATGGCATGCCAGGAACCCAGCTCCATCCCCGAGTCTGCCTAGACAGGTGCTTTAATCAGCTGAGTCATCTGGCTGGCCCTTAAAATTGTATTTTTTCACATGGGCAACACTGTCATAGATTTAATGATCCCTTTAGCTACCTATTGTTTGATGACTTGCTTTTTGACAAATGCTATGGTTTAGATCTAAAATAGTCCTAAAGATCTTGTGGATTCACCCAATACCAAGGAAGTAACAGTGCTTGCCTACAAAAGAAGTCTGTCTTCCTATGAGGAAGAGGTTTATTCCCATCTGGCACAAGGAAAAAGAAAAGTATGGGCATCAACAAGATGGACATGTCCTTTGGCAGAATTACAAGTGAGTGGTGGCTGGAAAGCCAGGGAAACAGTCCCAAGGTTCTGACGCTGAAATGTGTGGTAGATTTCCTGTGTGACCACTAAAACACCAGCACCAAAGTTTTCAGGAACCTGGATTTCAAGCCAGTCGTTGTGTTGCATCAGAGATATGCTAAGCCCGTGCCCCATCCAAGGCTACATGTTGGTTAAGACAGGTAACTCCTAGATGTGTTCACAGCTTCAGTGCCCAGGGAAGACAGAAATAGAATGCCTCATGTTCACTTCAGCCATATTCCCAGGGTCTGTGCTGGTGTTGGATACCCATAAATAACAGGAGTCAAGCAAATCCCATTGGTTTCATCGAGAATATCACAAATTCTGTGTCTATCAAATCAGTGAAATCCTTTTGAATCTTAAGATCCAAATCAGTATCATAGGAAGAATAGCTTAGCACAGAATGATGCCAGGCTGGAATGAGAGGGTGCTGGATGGAGGAGGGCCTTGGGACCTACACTTCGCTGTATATCTCCATGATGTCATTCATCATCAAGTGACTTTGGAGGCATGAAATACTGGAATGAAGAGAAACCCTAGAGGAGATGGCAAACACAAGTGGAATTAATACTGATTTAGTACTAACCATCGGCCAGGCACTTGATTGTGTATTTGTATTTTCTTTTTTACCAGATTAGCTTTTGTTTTTTTCCTGGCAGTTCTGGGAATTGAGTCACAGAGCCTCCATCATAGAACTACATCCTCCTCTCTTTTGATTTTTCATTTTGAGACAGGGTCTGGCCAACTTCTCCAGGCTGGGCCCTACTTGTACTCAGCCTCGCCCCCCCCCCCCCCCATATCAGCCTCCTGAGTAGTTAGGATACAAGTGTGTGCAGCCGTGGCTGGCTGTACTTAGCCACCTTTCTTTTAGCTCTACAATGCTATAAAGGCATTAGGATTCTTATTCTACAGGGTCCAGAGGGTCTCACTATGTGGATTGGACTCATAGTGATCCCCCTCTGGGACAGCCTCCCAAGAGCTGGGATTACAGACATGCACCACCATGCCCAGTCTTAATCACTGTCTCAGCATGCCCCAGGGGTGGGGCCTACGTAGCACACCAGGGATTGTAGTCCTGCTGCTGCATCTGCCTAAGCAGGTGCTTTATTTTTTTTTATTTATTTATTTATTTATTTATTTATTTATTTATTTATTCTCTCTCTGAGACAGGGTCTCACTATGCAGTTCAGGCTGGCCTTAAACTCACTTTGTAGCTCAGGCTGGTCTTGAACTCACAACAATCCTCCTGCCTCAGCCTCCCAGTGCTGGGATTACAGGCATGCGCCACCACGCCTGGCTATAAGCAGGTGCTTTAATCTGCTGAGCCGACTAGGGAGATGGCTCAGTAGAATAAGTGCTTCCCTGGCAAGCGCAAGAGCTTGAGTTCAATCCCCAGTTCTGCCAAAAAAAAAATCTGCTGAGCTCTTTGGCCGGCCCTGCAAATACAGTTTAAATACAACTGTACCTACCAGGTCTACCTATCTTTTGTGCATAGAATAACATGCACATGCTTGTCTTAGTCTTTGTGTGTGGCTCTGAGTACCTGAGACACAGGTTTCCTTATAGAAGGAAGAGGTTCATTTCATATATATTTTTTTCTTTTTTTTTGTATTTTAGGGAAGGGTCTACAGGGTGTTCAGGGTCTCACTACTATATCTGACTCAGTGAGCCACCTATTTACAGCCTACCAAGAGCTGGGATTATAGGCATGGGCCACCACACCCAGTCTTAATTGCTGACTCAGGGTACCCTCTTGGGGATGGGACCAGCAGAGCAGGCCCAGGGATTGAACTCTAGGCCCCTACACCTGCTTGCAGGTGCTTTAATCTGCTGAGCTATTTGGCCAGCTCCTTCATTTCTTATTTTTGAAGAGCACAGTGCCAGCTCCTGGTTGCTGTGGGGTCAGGAGGGGAGAAGGAAGGGGGTTGGCCCAGGCCTTGCTGCCTCTTTTTATAAAGCTGAGAATGTTGTGACGCCCTCACCCTTTGATCTCATCTAATTTTCGTCATCTCCCTAGGGCCCTAACTCCAAGGATCATTAACAAATACCTGTGGAGATTAAGGTTTTAACCTGTGAGTCCCAGGGACACACCCAGACCTTCTAGTATACCTGGCGCAGGCAGAAGCCAGAATCTGTACTACTTAAGTCCCAGCTCCTTGGAGTGCCCAGGGATATTCTGGCCACAGTCAATAGGAGTTCTTTAAGTCAGTTCACTGGAAATGATGAAAGGTCATATTGAAAAGGACAGAACCTGCACTCTGTGATAAAAACTGTATAATTCATATGTAAATGATAGAGTGCACCAGCGAGAGCTGTTCACCAGGGTGCAGCCTGCTTGGTCAGGGACCATCACTCCCCTCTGCCCCCTTGTACTGCTGTGTCTTACTGTGCTTCAGATTTCATTTGTGTTGCAAACTTACAAAACATACAAACATATGGGTACCCTTAAGCCTCTGGGTTAATTGATCTGAGAGGGGGACCCTAGGCACCACTACTGTTTTAAAACTCTGCAATTTACATGCTTCGTGGGCAGCTGAGTTTAGACATTTGCTCATTAAACTGGCACATGGCTGGGTGCTGCTCTTTCCTGCCTGAAAGCATACTTTGTAGTCTCCAGAAGGTGGTTTTGATTTTGTTTTTCCTATGGTATGCAGAGATGGATTGGGATTTGGAAACTTCTGACTCCTAGGAAGAAACTATTTCTAAACATTTCATTTATATTCCCTGGGGCTCGATACCCACCCTCTGCAGTGCGGGCCCTGACTCTGGGCATGCTGAGAGGGCAATTGAGACTGGGCATGCTGGTAGGTGCCTATAATCCCAGCTCTTGGGAGGCTGAACAGAGAGACATCACGACAGGTCTGATCTACATAGTTAGACCCTATAGACCTGATATTAAATATATAAAACATCATATATATATATATATAATTTTTTTTTTTCCATCCTAGGGCTAGCCAGATAGCTAAGCAGACTAAAATATCAAAGTACCTGCTTAGGCAGAGCTCAGAGATGGTGGAGGTTTGATTCCTGGCACCGCAAGCCATGCCAGCCCCACCCCAAGGGCGTGCTGAAATTTCAGTTGAGACTGGGCGTGGTGGCATGGGCCTGTAATCCCAGCACTTGGGAAGCTGTAAATGGAGAGGATCACTATGATCTACGCGGTGAGACCCTGCAGATCCTATACTAAATACATAATACCCCTGTCCACACCCTATAAACCCTCCAGAAGAGTCTCCTTACAACATTGCTCAGAATGTGCTGTATTGGCCAGGAATACAGCATGTGAGTGAGTACCTGCCTGGCAAGCTCAAGGTCCCAAGTTTGGTCCCTGACCAGAAAAAAATAAAAGAATGTATTGTAATTACTTTATATTTAAAATCTGTACATCATAAGGGGCTATATACCGCTTTACAGCCTAATGTGAAAGGACTTCTTTCGCCCGGTGATAAGCAGGCTAAAGTGTGATGTTCACTTAAAATATACAGGCATACACATATATGCATTTTAGTTCCTTTTTAGGTCTAGGTGACACTGCTGACATGTGTACACAGTCCCACCTAGACTCTATTCACCTATAAAATAAGGTTAAGCAGTTGAAGTAGATGGTATCTTAATTGTAAAATGAGGAATCCAGCTGTGCGTGGTGGAGCACACCTGTAATCCCAGCACTTGGGATACTAAGGCAGGTGATAGCTTTGCATGCAAGGCCAGGTGGGGCTATGTAGTGAGTTCAAAAGCCAGTCTGAACTATGGCCCAAGACCTTATCTCAAGAAATCAAAACTAAATAAAATTTAAGAAATGAAGACAAGGTTAACATGCAACAGACTAGCCAAATCTCAGACTCTAGTCTCTTGGTGCTGATGACCTTTCCTTTTCACCTGGCCACTACACTTAAAGACTTCTTTTGTGGCATTTCCCTTTTTCTTATTTTATTTTCTTATTTATTTTTGTGTATTTGGTACAGGGTCTCACTACACAGCTCAGACTTGTAATGATCCTCCTATTTTCAGCATCCTCTGCACTGAGATTATAGGCATGCAACACCACACATGGTCTTTGCCCCCAGGGTTCGGAGGGTGGGGAGGAGGCAGGGACAGCATGGCTTGTGGTGCTGGGGATCAAATCCACCCTGGTCCCTAAGGGGCCCTGGATTAGTCTGCTAAGGTGCCATGCCAGCCACTTCATTCTTAACACTATCTCTTTCCTATTCTGTTCCAAATCTTAATTTTATACCCAAATCATTACAATAGTCATGGAAGGGGTTGGGGGAACCTAAAGGAGTAGACAAAATTATTCCCAAGGGTTGGGATTACAGGCCTAAGCCACCATACCCAAGCTCAGCGCACCCTGGGGGCAGAGCTGGCAGTCAGGCTGGGATCAAACCATGGTCCCTGAGTCTGCCTAAGCAAGCACTTTAGTCCACTGAGCTATCTGGCGGGCCCTGGTTTAATATTTTTAATGTTTGTTTTCTGTGACTTATGAATAAGTATTGATTTTCTTAAAGAAAAACGAAAACCTCCGCTGGCCCTAAAGGCTTCTATCCTCTGTGCAGCCCTGTTGTGGCCAGGCCTCAGAGCTGTCTTTCACAAATGCAGTTTTCTTGCCTTTATCCTGTTTATACTTTCTGAAGCTCTTCTCAGAAGCCCACACTCATGAACTTGTGAAACCCTAAGGTGGAGTCACCCCATTGTGAATCCTCTTACCCCCATACAGTGTGCAACCCGCATGTCCTGGGCCAGCAGAGCCTTGTCCCCTCCCTAGCCTGCATCTGTCCACAGGGAACCCATACCGTGTCCTTCCCCCCCCTCAGTTATCTAAATGTCACCCTTTGGAGCTCAGCTCAGGGACATTCTCAACCATCTTACTCATACTACCCTCATCAGTGATACCGAATATGGTCCATCTTTTTTGGCGGGGAGGGGGACAGGGTCTTGCTCTGCAGTGCAGACTGTCCTTGAACATACAGTGATCTTTCTGCCCCAGCTTTTGGAGTGCTGGGATTAGAGGCATGCACCATCATGGCCAGCTCTAAGGTTCATTTTATGCATCTTGTTCAGGCTGGGGAAGATAGTGGCATGGAGAATTGAGAAGGAATGAATTCTATAGTCAGTAGCAGTTTCTCCCAGAGGCGTAAGAAGGAGAAGTTATGGAATATATGTCAGGTATTTTTCATCCAGGTCTATAGTCATTAATTCATTCATTCTTGTGTGTGTGTGTGTGTGTGTGTGTGTGTGTGTGTGTGTGTTCATATTTGAGATATGCTTTTACTATGTAGCCCAGGCTGGTCTTGAACTTGCAATTCTTGTCTCAAGAAAATGAAAAAAACCAGTGCTTTATGTCTTTATGTGTACACAGAACACTTGCCTGGTATGTGTGAGATCCTGGATTCAATTCTCGCACTACAATAAAATCAACTAAACTTGGGAGGCTTTTGAAAGGGAAAGTTGTGAAACTCCTTGGTGGCCCAAGGCCATTAAGGACAGAGCTCTGCTGCCCTCTTAGCTTGTCCTCCTTTTTCCTCCTATCGGCACTGTGGGATCCAGATTTTCTGGGCAAATAAAAGATCTGAGCTGGGGAGTCAAGCACAGACTCAGCTGGGCCAGTGTCTGACTCAGCAGTGGCATTGCTGTGGGCCCAGGACATGTGGCAACGTCAGTTTCTCTTCTTTACAGTGCCAGTGGGCCAAATGTCCACCTGTGTACCTGCCCAGCCTCTCTTTCTAGTGATATCAGGCTCTCCTTGAGGCTGGTACCAAGTCTAGTTTTTTGCAGTACCAGGGATTGAACTCAGGACCCTGCACTTGCCAGGCAAACACTTACTCTACTGAGCTATCTCCCCGGCCCTAAGGGGCCAAGTCTTGGTTCCCAACATTCACCTCCCCTTGATTACCTCACCCTCTGTTTCAGAATCTTTCCCCTGAACTGGTCTTTTCTCTCCTCTTCTTGTCTTCTTCTCTTCTGTAAACCAATAGCCAAAGTGCTTGGCTCCTATGTACACAACTACTGTTATGCCATCCAGTGTGCCTTGTGTCTACTGAAAATCCACATTTACAGTAAACAAAAAAATTCAAAAAGTAGCTCTTCCCTGAATCCTGCCATTGTGGAAGGCGAGCAGTCTTCCTGCATACTCATCACCATCCACATAGCATGATGGCAGCTGGGAGAACTGCAAGCAAATTCATTTCTGCATTTGCTGGTTACTCAGCACAGTGCAGGGCTTAACCAGGCTTCCACTCCAGCTCATCAAAAAACCGTCCCCCATTTGTTGGCAGTGGAGCCCAAGCTCGTTAAATATATCTGATAGCCTGGGTCATGATTTTGTGAAAAACAGCATTTGCTTGGCTTGGTACAGATTCCTTTGAAGCCATTCCCAGTCCCCTCTCAGACATGAGTCCAGCACACATTAGGTTCCCAGTGGTGTCCTGTGAATGGCATACACTGGGCCCCCAGCTGAGCAGAGCTGTTTTCAGGCCTAGTTGACCTTGGTTCGCTCCAGGTCCAAATGCTAATCAAAGTCCTGGGTGCCTTTCCCTGACTCACAGTACCTACAGCCTCCTTGCTGTGCTCATGGCAGAAGATGCAGCCGTGAGAGATGAGCAACAGAAGTATATTTACTAGAATTTGAGATACGCATACAATGGACAAAACTATGCTCAAAGTTTAAATTTTTTACAATATTTAACAGGAATAGACACAGCACCATCCCCCCCAACCCATCTTGTTCACTCTCCCTTCAGACACACTTTGCCCATCGTTCTTGCCGCTTTCTGAAGCTCTTCTGGAAATACTCTTTTATGAGTATCTTCACGTGTGCTGTTGCAGTTGCCTCAGTTCTGAGTAGATTGAAACCATGTACATTTTATAGTACATCACTTTGGGCAAGAACCTGAAGTCACCTGGTGTATGTCTGGTGAAAAAGGTGGTTGAGAAAACACCATGCCATTTTTATTGGACCAAAATTGCTGTAAGTGTAAACCATTAAGTGCTTTAGAAAGTGACAAGAATAAAGGGATAAATATGTTTGAAGCGTGGGAGAATATTTTGAGAGGGGCCAATGCTACTGTGCCCTTTACTAGTAATAATTTCTTATCTAAACATTCAGCATATTTTAACATACCTTGTATTTGTGGGAAAGTCAAGCATCTTTGGGAATCTCCATTATTTAGATTTCAATATAAACCTAATGGTTATAAGCTGAGCTCTTTGGAATCTGGTTGGGTTCCAATCTTCCCATGCACCAATGTTTAACTCCCCTTGTTTCTTGTGTGAGGAAACAGAGATTATAATTATACTTGCCATATAGATTTTTCGAATACAAGAGATGCCTAACTACTTTTTTTTTGGTGGCGGAACTGGGGATTCAACTCAGACCCTTTCACTTGTGTATTTATTGCACAGGTATAAGGGGAATGGTCTAGTACAGTGTTTCTGAACTTTTTTGAGGCTCTAAACATCTGACCTAGATAAAATTTCAGATATCCAATGAGATATAAATTTCAAAATAAAAATTTTGTGTAAGTATATCCCGAATGTTGCACAGAATATATTATTCACTTTTATGTGCTAAATGTTACAATCCTGTCTTTATGTCCTTCAAAATTATTGACGAATCAATCCAGCTTTTGTTTATGTGGGTTGTATCCAATGATATTTATTGCTTTAAAGATTAATTAAAATGTTTATTAGTTCTTTTAACAATAGTTAAATTTTATGTTAACATAAATAACATTTTAATTGAGAAATAACTGCATTTCTAACCATATTGATGATTTTTTGTGTTCTGTACGTTGAAGTTGGGGGAACCGTGGATTGAACTCAGGCCCTTGTGCTTTCCAGGGAAGCGCTTATTCCACTGAGCCATCTCCTCCCCCCCCCCCCACTTTTTTTTGAGACAGGTCTTCATGTGCAGTTCAGGCTGGCCTTAAACTCACTTTGTAACTCAGGATCATCATCTCGAACTAGCAATGATCCGCCTGCCTCAGCCTCAAGTGCTGTAATTACAGATGTGCACCACCACACTCAGCAACTATCTTATTTATACTTTCAGTAATTTTTTACCTACATATGACTGTAACATCATGCATGGCTCACATGGGGAAGATGGGTTAATTGAGTTAGGAAAGATCTCCTAAATATTGATCTATTTCACTGTATAGTATGGTATTAAAATTTGTTCCTGTCAAGAGAATGAAGATTAACTGTGATGGAGGAGAGGATTTACCCAAGGCGGAGGAGAAAAGGGGAGCCAGGAGATGGATGTTGCTCTGGAGACAGGAGAGAGCTTGAGCAGGGAGCAGCAGGAGGCCCCACAGCCTGGCACCAGGAAGGGAGTGCCAAGGAAACGGCCTTGTAATCTTGTTGTCTGCATCCCAAGTGGGTACTGCTTCTACAGGCTTACAAGCACTGTTTCCAAATAAATTTTTTTTTTTTTTTTTTTTTTTTTGTCTTTTTGAGACAGGGTCTCACTATGCAGTTCAGGCTGGCCTTAAGCTCACTTTGTAGCTCAGGCTGGTCTCGAACTCACAACAATCCTCCTGCCTCAGCCTCCCGAGTGCTGGGATTACAGGCCTGCCCCACCATGCCCGGCTCCAAATAAATTTTATGGGGTTGGGGAGATAGCTCAGTAGAATAAGCACTTCCCTGGAAAGCACTGAGTTCAATCCCCAGTACCACAAACAAATAAAATAAAATAACAAATGATTTTTCTTATAAAATAAAATAAAGTTTGTTCCTATCACAAGTGATAAGAGAAACCTTTGATTATTGGCACATTAGCCCCTTATGGTGATTTGCAAGTTCCCCAAATTTTCACTGTACTCATCATTGGAAATAAATACTGTCAGTTGTGCTCTTCAAAGTGACAACCTCCATTCCTCCCTCACCACATTCTACTTTTCCTCCTTCCTTGTGGTACTGAGGATTGAGTCCAGAGCCTTCTCGCTGAGCTATATTCCTAGACCTTCATGTTTTATTTTGACATAAAGTCTTGCTCAGTTACCCAAGCTGGGCTTGAACTTGTGATCCTCTTGCCTCAGCCTCCTTGAGTGCTAGGACTACAGGCACATGCTACCACAACTGGCATTTTTTCCCAAATGCATAAAATACAAACAAAAAAACAAATAACCATAGTTAGTTCTTTCAAGTACAAGTGACATTCTAAGTCCAAAGAGGCCACTTCACCAGCAGCTCAGTATATGTGCGGTTTGTTTTTTGGAGACCATCATAACAATTTGGTACACAATGGAGCTTTATTGTGTTTTCTGTATACTTGAATGAAATTAATATTTTACCATTTTATCAAAAACATTGTTTAGTGTGTGTATGTTTCCATCCTTGGGAGTAAAACCCAGAACACTGTGTAAGTGCCCTACCACTAAATAATTATTTATTTACATGTATTGGCAATGGAACCTGGGGCTTTCACATTGAGCTAAATCCCTGGGCCTTTTTATTTTTTTATTTTGTGGTAGGTTCCTGCTAGGTTGCTCAGGGTGGGCTTGAGTGCAAGAATTGCAGGTGTGCACCATCACTCCCAGCCATAACATATATTCTTTTTTTTTTTTGGTAGAACCAGGGATTGAACTCAGACCCTTGTGTTTGCCAGGGAAGTGCTTATTCCACTGAGCCATCTCCCTGGCCCCATAACATACATTCTTAAGGATACTGGCTTGTTAGTTTTATCTATTTATTTTTTAAATGTTATTTTAAAGAGTAAAGACAAAAATAAATAGCAGAAACAAAGACAGAAACAGTGACATACAACAGTACCTATGGTACATAGTTTCAAAACAAGAATAGCAAATTAACAATGGTTGTTACATTACATATTTTTATCATGCTCAGATTAACAGATATAGATTAAGAAAAAACTACCAAGATGTAATGAAAGCAAATATTAATTTTTTTGTTTTTTGTTTTTTTGGGCAGAACCGGGGATTGAACTCAGGCCCTTGCACTTGCCAGGGAAGCGCTTATTCCACTAAGCCATCTCCCCAGCCCCAATGTTCAATTATTTGTCCAATCTTGCAGTCCTATATCTGGAAACTGGATTTTTCAGACAAAGCAAAACCAAAAGATCTTAGAGTGCATAGTAGTGAAAATGTCATGATCATTGGTCCACTTTTTTTTTCTTTTTGAGACAGGGTCTCACTATGCAGTTCAGGCAGGCCTTAAGCTCATTTTGTAGCTCAGGCTGGTCTCGAACTCACAACAATCCTCCTGCCTCAACCTCCCGAGAGCTGGGATTACAGGCCTGCGCCACCACACCCGGCCCCATTGGTCCACTTCAATGGCATTGCCTTTTACAGAGTCAATAGATTTTACCCTTGGTTGCCTCTTTTGTCACCCGATTAACACAAATGTCAATGTAGTAAATTAAGAGTCTTGGTGACCTGTCGGGGTTCCAGGGAACTCACTTTGAGAACTGTTGGTCTAGAAGCCCAGATCCTCTGTGGAAGAAAGAGGTCACTGAATAGTGTAGATTCCCCCTGTGCTCCCTTGCCTGCACTAGCCTCTCCTTTCTTGGACAACTTGGGAGAATACCAGAGGCTGGAATCTTCCTTCCAGCCTAGGTTGATGCCTGACTGAGTGGTGAGCCATTTCTGGGCCCACACTCCTAGCTCTCTTCAAAGTCCTCTCCAGAAACATGAGCCTTCGGAAGCTCCAGAGTACTCTCCATATCTGCTCACCCCTTCTCTTCCTCTGTGTCCAGGAAGCTCAAAAGTCTTTGCAGAATCTGAAACCATTCACCAGGCTGAAAGTGTGCTGGCCCCACAGACTCCCGGGGTAGAAGTGGCCCCTAAAGCCGACTAAAGTAGCAGGGGACACAGGGAAGCAACCTCTTGAGGTTCTATTTTTGCCCCACCAGAGCTCCATATGTAGAAATTCCAGGGTGTGCCTTTCTCTAGCCTACCAAGGACAGCAGAGCAAAAGTGCAGTGTAGAAATTAGCTAGAGGCAGGAGTATTACTGAAACTATTTATATATATATATATATATATATATATATATATATATATATATATATATATATATATATATAAATATATAAATATATATATATATATAAATATATATATATATAAATATATATATATATATTCACAGGAGAGCAGTCCTGTGTGTTTCTCAGAAATAATAATAATTTAGTCTGTGAGCAGCGTGAGATAGCATCCAGAATACAGTAGCATCCCAAACGCTGTGTGGAACACAGGGAATCTTCAAAAAGGAACACAAAGCCACAGCAAACAAATACAAAAATGGAGGAAAAAAAACAAAGTGCAGGGGGTCCGGACATAGCCTACAGGATTTAAAACCAACCATCAAGTTTATGACCACAGGAAAAAAAAGATCCAGAAACGTTTAGCCCAGGTGTGGGAACCCACACTGCTTCATTGGGTTGTGGGTTGATGAGGCCTCAGGCCAGAGTGGGTCAGGAGACAGGGAGTGAAAGTTGCAGGTGGTCGTAGGGTCAGAAGAGAAGGCAGAGAGTATAAAGAGGGGGAAGGAGAGAAGGGAGAAGCCAGGGAGGAGGGGTGAGGAGGGCAGGTCTCAGTGTGTCGTGTGGGCACAAGATAAAGCAGCTGGGCCTCCCAGGGTGAGCGGGCACGCCATTCTTGGGACACGAGTGTGCCCCTGGTGGTGAGCTGAGCTCCAGGGACCCGTGTGGATTCTCTGTCTGCTGACCTATTGATGCAACTGAATGAGACCAGCCATATCAAGCTTGTGGTCACTCCTCACGCTTCAGGAACAGTGCTTATTTTCATTTTGGTGTGGTTTAGTGGTTTGCTCAGTTGCTAACTTGTTTTTATAATTCATTTTTCTTATTCACTTAAAGTGCAAAACAAGAAAGCCACGTGTAGTGGCCCAGGCCTATATTTTAGCACGGCAGGAGATTGAGACAGGAGTATAGCAAATTCAAGCACAACCTGAGCAGCTTAGTGAATTAGCAAGGCCCTGAGACCCTGCATCAAAACAAAAGATAGAGCCAGGTGTGGCGCAGCATGCCTATGGTCCTAGAATTTGAGAGGCTGAGGCAGGAGAATCACTGCACATTTGAAGTCAGTCTGGGATACTTAGTGAGTTCAAGGCCAGCCTGGAATACATAAAGAGACCCTGTCTCAGAAAAGAGAAGAGGGAAAAGGGGTATTTTGGGAGCATTGAGACAGGGTCTCTCCTGGCTGGCCTTGAACTCCCTGGGACACTATGATTGCCTCAGCCTCCAGAGTGCTGATATTATGGGAGTGGCCACTCCCTCCCACCCCTTTTCTGTTCAGATACCTATCAGGACCCAGCTAAATTCCCATACAGAGGGTGGGAGGAGTGGGAGGCCAGCTCTCCAGAGGCAGGAGAGCTGGGAGTCCGCATGCAGATGGTCAGTGCCCGCACCTGGCGGGAAGCACCGAAGCCGTGTGGAGGGACAGCCACTCTCCCCTTAGCCCCCACTTTGGGAACCAGCCTTTCTTGGGTTTGCCTGAAAGGGTTTTAGGGGACAGGAGTAGCTGAACATGGCTAGGAAGAGGGCTTGGAGGCCACGACAGACCCTGAAACTGAGAGTGAAAGACTGAGCACGTCAGAAGGAGGAAAGAAGAAGGGAGGACCTTCCAGGAGAACCATATGACCTGGACGGAGAGGAGACATGGGGGGCCTTGCAAGCCTGGGCGGGGGTGTCGAGTAGGTGGGCAGTGGAGAGGGCCCACTCAGGACGGCCTGTGCCGCAGTGGGGTCTGTTCTAGGCTCTGAACCTCGGAGCCCTCATGGTGGCATCTGGGCAACACCAGCAACTGAAGCTACAAGAGGTGGTCACAGCACGCAAGACTCTTTCCTCTGGCTTTCAGGGTGGCCAGGTGGTCAAAGGAGGGAGGGAGGGAGTGGCAGCAGCCAACTGGGTTGGCGAATTGTGTGAGAGGGCAGAGGAGCACATTGTGCAAGCCCAGGAGAGTGCAGCCCTGGGCTGCCCTGCCCTGTCCCTGTCCCATGCCCCTGAGCAGGGAGATAAAGGCAGATAAGCAGCTGTTTGGGATCCCCACCCCTGCCAGATTAGTCAATCTGACCCAGCAGAAGTCAGTCAACCGCCTTTAGTCCCAGAGCTAGCCAAGGAAACGGAAAGTAAGGTAGCCCCTTACAGAGAAGGTAGGAAGAGTAGGGACATAGGGCAAACCTCTTCCTCTGCTTCAGAGATGTAAAGGACATCTCTGCTCAGCTTAGAGATCTGTCCGGTTCTTTAAGATACCTCCCAGTGCTCTTGAGTTTTTAAATTTCATAGAGGAGGACGCGGTCTCAGAGAGGTCAAGGTGCTTGCTTAAGGTCACACAGCTGGATCGTAGAAAAACCGTGAACTCAAGTCTTCCTGCGGTTTTCATTCCACCCAACCAGACATCTTACATGGCTGAAAGGCAGAACTGTGAGTGCTTTTGGGGACTGAGGTTGGCATGGGTATGATAGAATGGCTGTTTGTACTTGCCTAGCGTGTGTGTGGGGGGGGTGTTTTTCTGAAGCCAAAGCAAACTCTGGCTTCTTCTTTGGGTCTTCTTTGGTGAGCAGGGCTCATGGGACAGGTGACTGCTTCCCCAGACATCCCACGGAGCTCAGGAAGTAGGTAGGCATGTGGCCCACCGGGACCACGGCCCTGCGGGTTCCTAGAGGTGCTTCCTGTCGGAGCAGGTAGACCCGTGATCCCAGGCTCCCTCCAGGTAACCCTGCTGGTGCCAGGAGGCACCTGACACGCTGGGCATGCAAATTGCTGGGAGCCAGCAGGTTTCTGTGATCTGCAGTTGTACAGTAATTGTTAACTGGAATGGAATGCGAGATTTCTGGTTTGCAGCAGGGTTGCTTTTTAACTGAGACTGACTTGGGGGGTGCTTATGGAGAACGGTGGGTAGATTTCACTATGGTGGAAGATGTTAATGGGAACCTTTTCTCTGCTGAATACAAATGCAGTACCGAGGAAGGCCAGCCGCTGCTGTGTACAGACAGCCTGGCGGGCTTGCCCCTTTGTTAACTCTCACCTTACACACCTTTCAGTGTGGCAGGCTGGGACTTGCTTGAGATTAGAGCAAGGAGCTTATCACAATGCCACCTTCAAAACAGTGACAAAAATCCCCTGGTACCAGGGTTTATTTCTAGAAGCTCTTCCTGCTGCCCCCCAACTCTCACTCTCCCTCCCTCCCTCCTACAAATTTGGGGTCCAGTTTTTCTTTCCTTAAAGGAAAACGTGGAAGTAGAGCCCGCCTGTTCACTGACATTATTGTACATCACGCGATATCTTTGCTACCATTATATTGTGCTCTCTCAATGGTGTTTGCTCTAAGGGTGGGACATAGGCTGTTTAGTGTCTCGTAAAACATTTACCCAAAGCACTGAGCCATGGTTTTGAAGGGCATTCCGTTGCCAGAGCGTGGGAGGAGAGAGCGAGCAGGAGAACAGCGCCAGGTGTTTGGCAGGTACTTGTTTCATGCTTCAGTATTTTTTAATATTTAAAATTTCAGATTACATACAATTTGGGCTCCTTTCTGCCGACAGAGGAGGGGTGGGGGTAGCTGGGAAGAATTTCTTTGCAAATTCCCCTTCTGGGCAACTGTGTGGCTCCAGGGACCTAGAGGATTGTCATGTACAGGGAACAGTTTCTGGTTTTATAAGAGGGACGCGAGTGAGGGATGAAGTGGAATCTCTCTTGAGATTTTGCCGCAGACCAGATCTGACATTAGCGTTCACCTCAGCGAGGACTTCAGCAGCAGATGCTTGGATTCCAGGCGGCGAGTGTCATGTGCTGTGCGTGGTGATTCATTCCATTTAGAGGTTTTGCCATTTAAATGGTGGCTCTGGTCTCATGAAAATACTTTTAAACTTTCTACCCCTGCCCCCTCCCTTCCTTCTGTTAAATTTAGACAAGATAACAAATTAAAGGTCAGCCTGCAGACTGCCGTTTATCTTCACATCTGTATTTTAGAACAGGGCCGCTTGAGAGGGAGTAGTCTTGATTTTGGAGAAACTAATAATAAGTACTTGTTGGGAGACCTAAGTCTTTAAACTCTTAACTTTTGTGGGGCATAGAAAAATGTGAGCGTATCTGATAAAACTGAAATGGCAATCTGTTATCAGAGATTAAACTCAAGTAGTGAGTGGAAAAATTTAGAAAAAGAATAGGTTTCAAGCTTTCTGTAACCACCAGTTCTGAGGGGAAATATGGCCGTAGAATACCTGAAATATGACAACCATATGGAATCTTTCACTTGTTGACTCTGGCAGACAGGAGGAGGAAGATGGCACTAAAATTTAAAAGCTCATGAATTATGAGGAAAAACATCATTTGTGTTCCTTTCTGCCCAGTGACACTTGACAGCTACCAAGCCAAGGGTCTCCTGATAAATTTCTAGTCGTTTAAAAATGGCTGAGAGAAATGAGTGTTTAAAAACTAGAGGAAATGTCTCACGGAGGAAAACTTCCCTGTTGTTGGCTTTGTGAGTTTAGGCAAACAGGACTCGATCTAAGAATTCGGACTTTGAAAGAAGCATGGACAGTGGGTTTGGAGGAGAATGGCAGATTTGATTTCTTTTTAATACATAGCAAGAGTTTGGATTTCTACAAGTCATTTCATTGCCCTGACCACTGAAAGTTTACATAACTTTTTTGACAAGTGGATTAAGTTTTTCTTACCTCCCTTGTAAGATTTCGAAACTAGGGTATGAAAACCTGCTCCTCACATAGGTGCACTTAGGATCTTAAGCAACTGCAAAGTTTTTGACCTTCCGTGGTATCACATAAGTCCAAGATAAAAATTCTTCCCCACGGAAGAGCTTATTCATTTCTTCTGTGATCTGTAATGTAGGCCAGTGTTCAGTCTAAAATTTTGTTGGAGGCACAAAAACACCAGGAAAAAATCAAAATACAAATTTTATCAGTCTTTGTTTTGTATTTACCTCATCAGGCAAATTGTTATTCTGTGTAACCCCTTCCTTCGGTTTTACTTGATTTCACATTTCCAGGAGCTCTGGAATCGTGAGGAAGTGGGGTCACTAAGGGTTACATTTAGGTCTTGTCAGGGTCCTTAGAGCTTCACTGCAGTTTGTTGATGGAGCAAATCATGGTTCAGATTAAGAAGCTTGCCCACATTGTTGACATTTCAAACTTTGCTGCTGTGCAATCTGAGAGGATGATGGTGCTGTCAGGTAGGCTTTGGAAGGCATAGAATTGAGTGATGTGTCTCTCTCTACAAGGATTGTTATATGTCCATCTGCCCTGTGAATGCTAGTTACTCTTTTATGCTAATGTTGGTCACACTAGGGATTGGACCCGTGTCATGCTAGGGAAGCACTGTACCGCTGAGTTACAATGCCTGTCCTTTTTTAAAAAATTTGAGACATGGTCTGGCTAAATTATCCAGGCTAGTTTTACATTTGTTTAAAATTTTAAAATATATGGGAGGGGGTTCTTTTCACAGCTACCCCCCATAGTTGGGATTATAGATGTGGAGCCTGCATTGGGCTGCTAGGTATTCTCAGGTTATTATTCTACAATAATAGACTCCAAGTAAGTGGCATTTTTGAACATATTATAATGTCCAGTAAGGTAGGCCTGCCTTGACTTTTCAGGACAGAACTGTCACAGCTCTGTTAAGGCATGGGTAGGTGACATTCTTTCAGTGTGAATATGGTGACTGCTGAAATGTCACATGCGTGGGGACCTGGGGCCTGGGACCCAACCCCTGCAGCCAACCTGGAGGAGTCTTCTCAAAGCAGTGGGACATTGCCGGCTGCTTATTTCTACAGGGTGAAATAAGAATTGCTACATACAGCTTATCTAAGTAATGCTCACCCTCCTTCAGGGCCTCTGGGCTCTTACTTAGATGTCTTTCAGTAACATTCCTGGCTTCGGGGTGCAGCTCTCTCACTTCTCTTTGCCAGGCTAGTGTGAGTTGTTCATCCATTCACTCAGTCATACTTACTGAGGGATCACCCTGGACCAAGCTCTCATCTCTCGGTTCTTAACTATTACTCCTTTAAGTGGCCATTGTGCCCTTCAGAGGTCCTGGCCTTGTGCTGCAATGTTGCCTTGTACTTGGCTCCCCAGAGAAATGCAGAGCGTGGTCCCTAGCTGTTATTTGCCTCTGTGTCTTCAGTGCTAGACGCGTAGGAGGTGCTCAGAGATGGAACCAAGTATGTTAATAAGTGAATAAATGAAAACTGGTAAATAAGGAGAGCCATGGTTAGAGGCAGCAGCCCTGCAGGACTGAAAATCAGCAGCACATGAAAAGGGCCAGCAGTCACTGTCGTCCAGCAGAAAGTTAATGGCTCCTGCAGCCACTGCTCCATCTCTAAGCGATGTGCCTGTCAATTCCCAAGAATAACCTTGGCTGACCAGGAGAGGATGCTCCATAGCTTTTTTAAAAATGCAAATGAGGCCAGATGTGGTTGTGCACGCCTAGAATCCACACTACTAGGAGGCTGAGGCAGGAGGAACCCAAGTTCAAGGCCAACCTGAAAAACTTAGCAAAGAAAACATGTCTCAAAATAAAAAATAAGTACTGGGGATATGGTTTAGTCCAAAGGTCCTGGGTTCGATCCTCAGCACCACCACCCAAAAAAAGACAATGAGAAATCAATTAGAAATGTTTTCATCCAAGACAGTGATAGGGCTTTTGCAATGTCGTGAGCATTTTTGTATAGAAGTAGTTGTACAATCATGAGATAGCAATGAATCAACTAACCACTCATATAAATGTAAAAGAGATTTGAAGAAAACATCAGAGGAAACCATAAGACTGAGTCAAGGGCTGGGGAGATAGTAGAATAAGTGCAAGCACAAGGTCCTGAGGTCAATCCTCAGTACCACCCAAAAAAAAAAAAAAAAAAAGACTGAGTCAAAAACAGTGTTTTGAAAAGTATTTTTAAACATTTTGCTGGGTCTAACTCCAGAGCATACATCTGGGCGCACTGCACGTGTCTGGTGGCTGGGGCCCACATCAGGGTATAGAGCCTCGTCGCCATCCCAGGAGACATAGCCTCTGCGTCCTCACAGCCTGCTCCTGCTCTGCAGGACCCCAGCCCCACCAGTAATCAACTTTGTTTCCACAGATTAGTTTTGGCTGTTCTTGGATTTTTTAAAAAATGGAATTGTACAAGTGGGTGTGGTGTTGCACATCTGTAATCCCAGCGCTCTGGGAGGCTGAGATAGGAGGATTGCAAGTTTGCGCCCAGCCTGGGCAATTTAAAAATGGAAAAAGCTCTGGGGCTATTAGCTCAGCCAAAGGCCCTGGATTCTCTCTCCAGTACAGAAAGAAAAGAAAAGAGGGGAATGGTGCAGAAATATCATCACCTGGAAGGGCAGGAAAGAGCAGTCTATTTTTGGAAGTGTGTTTGCTGATTGCGCTTCTCTATCTAACTGAACCAGTTGCCCCAGGAAACTTGCCTGTGACTGCTCCACAGGAGGAAGTAGAGCCTGAGAAAAGTTCCAGGACTGCACATTGGGCTGAGAAGGAGGACTGCAGGAGGATTGCTGGTTACAGTCCAGTCCTAGCCGGGACGAGGCAGCTGGCTGTTGAGGGCGCCTGGTCCCCTGCTTGACACTCCCAGCCTTTTCTTCCCTCTCCCTGCCTGCCTGCCTCCCTTGTCTTTTTTTCCTGTCTTTCAACAGGGTCTCTATGCAACCTAGCCTGACTTCAAACTCACAGAGATCCTCCTGCCTCAGCCTCACAAGTGCTGGGATTGCAGTCATACTTCACACCTGGCATCAACTTTTCTTTCTTCCTTTTTTAGTCTCTGAGGCTTAGGCCCAGGCCTTGCCCCATGCTGGCCAGGAGCCCCTGCCAACTCGGCCCTCCTGGTTTAGTGCCCATGTGATATGTGTCTTGTTGGAAGGCCGGCCATGGGTTTTTTCTCTCCTTCCCTTTGGAATTTCTCTTGTTTTGCAAATAAGACATTGGGTGTTTTTTTTTTTTTTTTTTTTTTTTTTTTTTTTGTCTGTTTTGTGCCAATGACTTTCTATTTTCAAGTGTACACAATATATTCTATATTATGATATATCTTTAGATCCACATAGTATTTAACCATTTTTGAGTTTCTTTTCAGGAAATACCTAATCAGCCTTATAAAGTTAGGGGAACTTGAAGTCCAAGTTGCTGAGAAGTTTCCTGGGAGTCAGGCGAGTCAGTTTTAAAGTGAAATTTGAGAAAATGATGAGGGTACGAACGCAGAGAGGGCTGCACACACTCACCCAGGGCTTGTCAGGCCTTTTGTTCTGCTGAACGACTTGGAAATGAACAGCGTTCAGGGCGTGGTGAAGCTTGTAGCTTGCTTTTTACTTTTACCTTCCTTGATTTTCCCTCGCACAAAGGTGTGATTAATGAAGGCACACTGTAGAAAGCAGCCCCAGACACAGAGGGCATGTGACATCTCAGTGTGTTTCTTTTTTTCTTTCTGCTTTTTTTTTGGAGACTGTGTCTTGCTATAATAACATAGCCCAGTGCAGCCTGGAGCTCACTATGTAGCCCAGGCTGCTCTCCAACTCACAGCAGTCCTCCTGCCTCAGCTGCCCGGAGTGTTGGGATTACAGGTATGCAACACCACTCCCACCTCAATATTTTTTTCTAATTGCAAAAAATTCAAAAGTGTGTTTTTTTTAAACCCTTATATTAATACAGTAAAGCATGGGTAGTCCATCCATCCTTTTAATGAGGCCCCAAAGGCTAATTCGGTCACCCTCTGCACAGGGGACACATGCAGTCACCCTGGTCATGTTTCAGACAGTTCAGAACCTTCACAAAAGGGGAGGAGGTACCCATATTCTCTGTGACAGAGTCTGTGATTGTCCCAGTTGGGAGAGAGCCTCTTTTCGTGGGGCAGTGCTTGAAAGCACTTATCAATCATCTTGAATGGCTCCTTTTTAAGTTCATGAGCAGCCTATAGGAACAATATCTTATTTCCATATAGTTTTTAAAAGTACTTTCTTAACTAATTTTCACATTTACCTTAAAAAAAAGTAATAAAAGTCCCGGGACATTAATGTGTCCCTTCTGTCTGTCTGAATAGAGAGGAGATGCCCAGGTTGCACAACTGTTCAGAGAAAGAGCTGGCCCCCAGCGTCCCCCTCCATGGTCCCCAGCTCTTCCCCCACCAGCACGGCAGTGAGCCAGGTCAGATGGAGGAAGCGTCCTGGAGCCACCAGTGCGTGCCGCTCTCTGAGTCAGACCCATCTATATAGTGTCCCCTCGCTTAGGCCGAGACGACGTTCCTGACACCCCCACAATAAGTGAAAATCAGCAAAGTGGTGACGTTATATTTATTTTAGTGTTTATATATATCTTAAGGCTTTATAAACCCTTCCCACACTCTTATAGAGCTTCTTCCATACTTAATGTTTTAACCTTTTTTTTCTTTTTTTTATGAGCAGAATAGATTTATTGAGAGAAAGAAAGCTCCTGTCTGAGAGAGGGACAGGAGGGAGGCCCAAGCGGATAGTTCCCATTTTAACCATTTTGAACTCATAAACCTCCATAATTTTAACAACATACCCTATGCTATATGGTACTGCAAAATCCCGCGACAGTGGAAAATCTGCGATAAACAATTTAGATTAATATTTTTTGAAACCTGCGAAACAGTGAGCCTGTGAAAATTGAGCCATAAAACAGTGTGAGACTGCTGTGCGTTCTTTGTAGCAAGCCTTGCACCACATACTTTGTGTATTATTTTCTAAGAACAGTGTGCTAGCTAGAATAATTAACCCCTTATGCCATCTGTCACGTGAATGCCAGCACCTGCCTTCACACTGTTAATTAGTGCTCCAAGCATGTCCTATTGCTGCAGGTTATAGAGCCACGCAGGAGTACAGTGCCTCTTAATCACTGCAGTCCAGGCAGGAGACCTTGAGCAAGTCACTGGTATTGTTGATTACCTTGGCAGCCCTGCTGACAGGCATTTCTTTTTTTATTTTATTTATCTTATTATTTGAACCAGGAATTGAACTCGCAACTGCATGCTTTCCAGGCAGGACCTGTGCCACTGAGCTGTATCCCCAGGCCCTAGAGGCCTTGTCTTTAGAACTAGACAAAGATGGCCTGGATTGGCTCCAATTTACTTTTTGTATTTTTGGGTTTTTTTAGTACGTGTCTGCAGTACGTGAGGTTTATGTTGGTTCCATTTTCGAGGTGATTTGAACTCTTGGATCTATAAGGAGGGAGTTGGGCAGCACAGGATCTACTTTGACCTTCAGTAAAATCAGTGTCTCCTCCCTGGGGATGCTGAGAGAAGAAGGGCCACTTCTCAGACAGGAGACACGCAAGTGGGTGACATTCGGGTGGGCCCCAAGTTCTCTGTAATGCTTAGGGTTTTTGTGAAGGAAGATTGGTGGGAAATATGCAAGTTGCTGCTTATTTGGTTGCTGGGTTCTGACTGAATCATTTGCTGTTGCTTCTTCCTCTTCCTCCTTCTCATCCTCTTCCTCTTTCTCCTCCTCCTCTTCTTCCTCCCTCTCTTCCTCCTCCTCTGCCTCCTCCAAAGGGCAGCAGAAGGGGTGGAATTGAATGATTTCCAGGTACAAATGTGGCTGGCAGTTGGGATGGTTTCAAGCATACCTAGGCAGCCAGAAAGGTACCTTGGATGGCAGTTAGATACAAAAAACATTGTCCTTAGTTTGTCCTCCTGGATCTGCCCTCCTGTTATGTAACGAAAGGGCTGTCGGCAGTTGAGCCTGCGCTTCCTCAGCCCAGTCTCTGTACAGCACTTTCCTACCTCTGTAGTTATTGCTGGGACTGATCTCAGTGCTAAGCCATCTATGGGGATACCTGCACTTCGTGGGTGTCCAGTAGATCCTTCCAACAGGATTCCCTGGATGGTGTCTGCACACAGGAATGGAACCAGACTCTTTAACTGTGAATTCAAGAGATTGAACATTGTCCCAGGTGACTTTCCCCTACCTAGGATCGTGAAACCTCAACATTAAATTAGTCATTGTTTAAGCTGCACTTCTGTACCTACCATGAAAGTGAACTTGAACTTTGAGTATAAACCAAAGGTTGTAGCCTACTTTTCTAATAAAATGACTTTTTATTATAAAGCCATAGGAAAGGCCTAGTCTTTCATTTTAAAATAAGGTTATTGGAAGCCAGTGTGGACAGACTCCTGTAATCCTAGCTACTTGGGATACTGAGGCGGGAGGATTACAAGATCCAGGTTAGCTTGGGCGATTTAGGAAGACCCTACTCGAAAGGACCCGTGGAATCAGGCGTGGTGGTGCATACTGTAAACCAGAGGCTGAGGCAGGAGTATCGCCCAGAGTTCCATGACAGCCTGGGCTACATAGTGAGTTCATACCCAGCCTAGACTACAAAATGAGACACTTCCTCAAAAAAATAAACAATACAAAAAAAAAAGGACTGGAAAAAACAAAACCCTCAAAAGTTCAGTCGTAGAGCACCTCCCAATTCAGTTCCAACTGCTACCCAGAAAAGGATAATGAAAAGAGAACAATTTATGTTAGAGGCCCTGCCATTGTTTGATAGTAGATGTCAAATAAAATGCCATATAAAGAAAGTGGTTAGAATAGAACCCCCACCACTACCACCATGGATTAAAATCCTACTTACCATATAATAAGGGCTTTATTAGCTACATAAAATAACAAGAATTGGGGCTGGGCATGGTGATGCACTTATTCCACTAAGCCATCTCCCTGGCCCCCAGGGATGATAATTTGATAGGGAGAGATTTTTCAAAACAGTGTAATCAATCCAGTATTCTATTAGTCCAATTTCTATTAAGAATTAAATAGTTCAAGCGTGGTGGTACACACCTGTAATCAAAGCACTAGGGAGGCACAAATTGGGAGAATCACTGAGTCCAACTTGATTAGTGAGTGAGACCCTGCATCAAAAAATCCCTTAAGAATTATAAAATTTGAAGGGAGAGAAGTAGAAAGAAGCAGTAGAATTCATGAAAGAGCTGTTGTGGTTATCCTCACAAATAATCACTGTAAGCTGAGCAAGGAGCCAAACTGCTTCTCAGGCCAGTCTCCCTGCCGGTGCCTGGGGGCCACACAACAGTGGCCCCTGTGCAGAAAAAGCATGAGTGGTGGTGTGGCCGAATGCACACCTGTGACCCTAGTGCTTGGGAGGCAGAGGCAGGAGGATTGCTGCAGATTGAGACCAGCCTGAACTATACAGAGAGACCCGGTATCAGAGAAAAGCTTAACTGAGTAATCTCACCATTGAAATTCAGTTCTAGAAGTAGAATGGAAAATAGAAGACCATCTCTGATGAGTCTGAATATCTGATGAGAGGATTTACAACTTTATCTTAAAGAATCGTATTTTTATCACATTCTTTTTTATGATCACTGCATGCAGACACACACACACACAGAGGCACACTGGGGAGTGAACCCAGGGCCTTTGCACTGGTCACAGCCCTGTTTGTTTATATTTAGAGACAGGGTCTTGCTAAGTTGCTTCAGACTGAGCTAACTTGCAAGCCTTTTGCTTCAGCTTTCCAGTGTGTGGAGACTTCAAAGTGTACCACCGATTAGCTTGTGTGATGCTTAACGAGAAGTCCCACACCTGAGTGTGCCTCTGTGTGTGTGTGTGTGTGTGTGTGTGTGTGTGTGTGTGTGTGTGTCCTGCCTTCGGCCTTTCAAGCTTTGCTCTAGCTAACATTCATTCATTTCTAGTCATCAGAAGAAGCATGTAATGCATGTTTTGATAAATATCATCGATACCTTTCAGGAAAGCACTTATTCTACTGAGCTATCTCCCTGGTCCCCACCCCTATTTTTTGTGGAACTGGGATTTGAATTCACGCCCTTGAGTTTGTCAAGAAGTACATTTTTTGTTTGTATGTTTGTTTTGTTTTGCAGAACCAGGAATTGAGTTCAGGCCTTTGCACTTGCCAGGGAAGCCTACCTTTCAAAATTGATGCTGATGAACAGCAGAGACCAGCTGTGGTGACTGGGTCTTGCTGCTGTCGCCACCAGTCCTGCTTTCTAGACCTCCTGTGTCTCTCCCCACCCTCCTGGTGAGCATAGTTTCCCCCCTAGTTCTTAAGTCCTCTCAGCTGGAGTTCTGACTGAGTCTTTGTAGAGCTTGATTCAAAAACACGTTGTGGAGGAGTATAGTCACTGGTGAAACACCGCCCTTTCAAGGCTTAACAAGAGCTACACTTCAAGGCCTCTGGCAGCAGAGGCTGACTCACCTGTTCCCGGCCTTGCTCCCTGCTCTCCTCTGCCCTCCACATGCTTCTCACGAGATAGCTGGAAACATGCTTGTAGCTGGGGAAAAACGTTACATGGCGATTCTCAGGGAGTCCGGTTCCCTGCCTCGTCGTTCATGGTTTGTTTCTGCTTCATTCAGATCAGGCTCAGTTTGTCCAGTAATGCTCTGTACTCCTTTTCTGAACAAAACAAGGACATATCAGATTTGCCATGAAGGTGTGGCGACATGATTACAGGGCAGCAGGTGATTGCCTGACGGGGTGTACCATTCTTGGAACCCCAGGAGCAAGGCAGGGAGACCTACTTCCCTTCTGCTTTAGAAGCATCTGTCAGACCCCATACCTGCCCTTTGCAAGCACTCCTTCCTAGAACTCTGACCACCCTGAGTGGCTGTGCTGTGCTGTAGGCCACATTGTAGGTGGATCTCCTGAGTGAGGAGGTGTGAGGGAGAGCTGCATATGAGTTCAGGATGTCTCTGGTGCACGTGTGTTGTCTTAGATGACAGAGGGACATATAGGGTCAGGAAGTGCACTGTGTGCCAAGTGACACGGCTTTGAGCTGCTGGGCTCACTTTGATCCTGAGCCCCATGGAGTCTTCAGGAGCTGTCTGTAGCTGACAGAATTCCAAGTTGGCCAGTGGTCTCCACCCCTGGAGTCATAATCTCCTCTCACAGGAGGGGCTGAGGCTTGCTCAGGTGTTCAGAGCATGGCAAACCTTAGTGGCTGTCACCCCCCTCACTGCCTGCCATGTAATGCTCTAGCTAGGGTGCTTCAATTGACCTTACGGAGGCAGCCATGATGGGAAACACTGGTAGAAGGAGCCCCCACAGCGGGGAACGTCAGCGGGGACTCTGGCTTCTAGACCAGAGTCCTCCATCCAACAGCTAGTGGGCTGCTGGGCTCCCTATCCTACAGCCACAAGGAAAGGATACAAAATCCTTAGCATCAAGAACCTTAGGGGGCCAAGGAGATGGCTCAGTAGAATAAGCATTTCCCTGGCAAGTGCAAGAGCCTGAGTTCAATCCCCGGTTCCACAAAAAAAAAAAAAAAGAACCTTAAAATGTGGCTGTGGTCACTGGTGTCTACAACCAGCTTCTCTGCAAGTGCAATATTGCGCTTGGGAATAATAGACTGAAGGGATCAAATATAGTAGTGTGAGCCTGAAATTGTAACAGTTTTCTCACAGGGTCCTTAGAGCCTAACTGCACTTGGAGTCAAAGTTTTCTTGTAGAACTTCATACTCGTCCTGTACACCTAAACATTTAATAGAATGGCATGTTCTAAATGCCTTTTTGTTGACATTTATGATCTGTATGGTGTAGACTACATTTTTACACTGTAATTTTATTTTTTTTAAGTTTTGTTTTCTTTTTTTTTTTTTTGGCGGAAGTAGGTTTGAACTCAGGCCCTTGCACTTGCCAGGGAAGCGCTTACAATGTGTAATTTTAAAAAATGATTGTGGGGTTTATTTTTTGTCTGAAGCGGCTTTTTTTTTCTAATCATGGCATCATAATGTCTCCCCATCTTTGTTTATTGTACTAATTAAGCAAATATTTACTGTTATTAACATAAGGTGTAGATAAAAAAAATTAAGGTTTATTGAAAGCAAACATTAATATTCAGTTATTTGTCTAATTTTGCATAGCTGTATCCATTAATCTGAACAATAGATTTGATGATAAAAATAGGTAATATATTTGAAGGCAGCTATGCTCACCACTATACCACCAACGCCGCTCTAGGTAATATATTGGGATCAGGGAGATGGCTCAGGGGAATAAGTGCTTCCCTGGCCAGCACAAAGGCCTGAGTTCAATCTCTGTTCCGCAAAAAAAAAAAAAAACAAAAAAAAACAAGGACTTACATAAAAACTGAAAGAAGCTTACTTTCAATGTACAAGTATTTTTCTTAAGGAGGCTTGCAGGTTAGCTTAGTTGTTTAAGTGCCTGCTGAGGCAAACCCAGCCAGGCGCAGGGGACCTTGGTTTAATCCCCAGCTCCCCATGCCATACCAGACCCACCCTTAAGGCAGCCTGAGCCAGCCCCCACAAAAAAATCCTTCTCAAGTATTTTTCTTGAATTTATTTTCCTTCCTTCCTTCGTTTCTTTCCTTCCTTCCTTTTCTCTTGTCTGTCTGTCTGTGTCTGTCTGTTTCTCTCTCTCTCTCTCTCTCTCTCTCTCTCTCTCTCTCTCACTCTCACTCATATTATTGGTATGTGCCACCACACCCAGTTTGAGTTTTCACTAGTCACATATTTGTAGATTTGGTGAGATAATAGAAGGGTGCCAACATCAAAGTCAAGTCAGACGAGGGACCAGCTTGAGTGTGAATGCTACTGTACCCCCTAATTCCTATGCCAAGTTTTAGGCAAATTCCTTGACCTCCCCATTTCTGTACTTCATGTCCTGAGAATGGGATCAGCCTTTTTCCTGGTTGTTTGTAGAGATTAGAGATAATGTAAGTAAAGTGCTTAATGTTGCCCGACCCACAGTAAATAAGTGCACCTGAAGGCTGTAGACATCTGTTTGCAGAGAGGAAACTACATGTCCTTGGCACTGCTGCAGCCATCTCATTTATAGCAAAATTAACCAAATAATTGCAGTGGCCAGGCAGAGTTTCTTTGGATTCTATAAGACAAGTGGCTTTTTTTTCCCCTTTGCCATTTATGAGAATCACCAGGGCATTTCTGTTGGCTTGCTTGCTTGTTTATCGGTTTTTCTTTACCACCAAAGCTCAGGACTCTGCTTTGTGTTCGTTTTTTGATTTTTTTTTAATTCTATAGGCCAGCCTATCCAGCCAAGACTGGTAGGTGACCCTGCAGATTGAGTGACAATTTGGAAGTGATTGCTCCTACTGGTAGCCCTTCCTTGTTTTATGAATGAGCCACTGCTTGGCAAGTCAGGCTCAAAGCTGTTCAGAAAACGCTTTCAGATTTTCTATGGTTCCCTTGGGAAGTTGCTTCCCAGTAAGTGCTTTTTGTCTGCTCTCCATCCTTTTGTTTTCTGAGAGAGAAGCAGGAGAAGGCCACGAAAAGGGAAATTAAAAACTGGGAATAGTTCAGAAATGTGTGCTTCTTAGCCCTGTGAGGGATCCTAGGCTTCTCTGCAGGAATGTGAAGATTTTCTGTTAGTCTGGGTTGGGAGCTGGTTATGGCACTGGATGCCTATAATTCTAGCACTCAGGAGGCTGAGGCAGAAGGACCACTGTGGGTTGAGGCCGCCTAGGCTATATAGTGAGTTCAAGGGCAGCCTGAATTAATTGGTAAGACTCTGTCTGAAAAGTAAAGTGTGTGTGTGTGTGTGTGTGTGTGTGTGTGTGTAGGGGGGAGGAGATCTTGACCACAGTGTAGAAATTAAAAATAAAGGAATGATGTCTCATTAAAGGAAGAGATATCATTTATTGCAATGTGCTTTGCCAGTTTTTTGTTTGAATACAAGTTCTATTTTTCCAAGAACTGTCACCACTCCATTATTGTTCCAGAAACTCTGTAGGAATGTCTGAATACCATTTTTAATGAAGGCACAGGGTCATAGAGTAAAAATTCTAGGACACGAATTTCTGGGAGAAAATGACAGCTTTTCCCAAGCTTTGGAAGAGGAGTGGATGGTGATGTGTCCATGCGACTTCTTGATTATCCCATCCCATAATAGTTTAGACCAAGGGAGAGGGGTTTAGTGAGGCCCTTTGTTAATTAGGAAATTTGGGTTGCAAGTAGCTAAAGTAATCCCAAGTAGTATAAAGAATCAGTGAGGCCGGAGAGATGGCTCAGTGGAATAAGTGCTTCTCAGGGCAAGCACATAGGCCCTGAGTTCAATTCCTGGTTCTGCCAAAACAAAAAAACAAAAAAAACCAAAATCAATGAAAAGAGCATGTAATCCATCAAATTGTGTATCAATGCACACATTTACCACACTGGACATTCCAAAGGATGAAACATGGCAAGATTGGAAAGGGCCGCGAAGACTGTTTCTCGCCAACATTCCTTCGGGATGGCTCACAGCTTTCCCACTGGTAGGACCCATATACATCCCCCAGAGGACTGACTCGCCTGCATCCCCGGCCCTCGCTTCCAGCAGGGGTGAGGTCTGCACCCGGTCTGTACCTCCTCCACACAGGGGTTGCTGGTCTCTGGTTTCAGAAGCCCCACACACACGTCCCGCTCCACCTCATCCTCATCCTACCCTGGATCTGCTGCCCCTAGGGTTCCGTATGTACAGGTTCCGGGCAAGGGGCAGCAGCAGTGCTGCAGCACATTCTGCTCCAAGGACACTCCTTTTCTTTTTTAATTTTTATTCTTTTTTATTTTTTTGAAACTCTTTTCTCCTGTTTAGCAGGGGAAGCCCATTCACTTACTGATACCTAGTTCCAGAAACTAGCAGAGGAGTACAGGAGTATCAGTGTTATCTTTCTGCTTGGTTCCGAGGGCAAGAAACCCTCATGAGCTGTTACTGTGAAGGAATAGATGCAACCCGCTGCTCTGCCTTGAAATATAATTTCTTCTTCTTCTTTTTTTTTTTTTTTTTTTTTTGACAGAACCAGAAATTGAACTCAGGCCCTTATGCTTGCCAAGGAAGCACTTATTCCACTGAGCCATCTCCCAGGCCTCTTGGAATATAATTTCGAAGGACTCCTTTGTATTCCCAGTCATTTGTAAGCTTGGTCTAAGTGCAATTTCACATCTCCGTTACCAGTATCATATAGAAGGGCAGAGGTTAATAAATACGTGCTAATCAAAAGGAGATGAGGACTTGTTGACCATTTTGCTAGATATCCTTTTTGACAAAACTAAAATGACATTGCAGTAGCAATCCCAGGCCACCTCCCTTTATTTTGTTATGATTTGCATTTCTTGTATTAATATCTGTCTAGTTACCATTGATGGGCAGGAAGAAATACAGAACCTAATGTCCAACTTTTCTTTTTTTCTTGTTATTTTTTTGGCAGAACCAGGGATTGAACTCAGACTGTTGTGCTTGCCAGGGAAGCACTTATTCCACTGAGCCATCTCCCCGACCCCTCTTTTTCTTTCTTTAGAAAGACTCTCAGTATTTAGCCTGGCCTGGCCTTGAACTTGCTATTGTAGCCCAGGTTGGTCTCTATCTTTTAACCTTCCTGCCTCAGCCTCCCAAGTGCTAGAATTATATGTGTGCACCACCACACCCTGCTAATGCCCACCTTTCTTTAGCTGAATTAAACACACACACACACACACACACACACACACACACACACACACACACTCTCGTATACACGTAATTCTTTTCTGTAATTTTCAGGCTCCTCGTGGAGAAAGAATTCCACCTTCCCTGTACTCCCTGGGCAGCTGGCTTGTGCCAAGTGTCCTGTGGGCATACTGTCTTCCTGAAGTTTCATCCCCCCCCCGAAAAGCCCCTTCTTCCTTCTCAACCATCAGGAGAACCAGTCCTTCCCTGATACGGCACTATAATTACCTGTTGCCATTGCTATCTTCTACCAGTGAGCTTCGCAGCAGCATCTCCGCTTGGCAGAGGATGTACACAGGCACCTCGGGGACAGTCACGTGTCCTTCTGAAGGGGGTGCTGAGTGGCAGCGTGCGCCCTATTTCTCCCCCCACTCAGGAGTGTGGCTTAGTGCATCTTCAATAAAAGATTTCTTGGGATGTAATTCATATGCTTGCAGTGCACCCACACAAAGTATGCACCTTGCCTGCCTTTAATATGTTCTCACAGCTGTGTGACTGTTGTAATCACTTTTAGAGCATGTTCTCCCCCCCCCCCCACCCTCTGGGCCTGTCACTGCGTGTAGCCAGCTGTCCTGGACACTGTGTGGATATGGAATCCTGCCGTCTCAGCCTTGTGACTGGCTTCATTGGTGCAGCATGTGCCATCACCTCGTTCAAACAGCACTGTTTGAACACACCTCGTTGTATTTCCTGCAGATCTGTTCATAGATTGATGGACATTTAGGTCATTTCTACCTCTTGGCTATTACAGTGGAATTATAATCTACTGTGGCTAGGTGTCACACACTGTTGTGAGACCAAGGCTGTTTCTTTCTCTTATAGATATACTTCAGAGTGGGAGTTCTCAGTCATACGGCAACTGTGTTCGTCCTGGAGAATGGCCAGCAGTTTTCAGAGTGAGCACAATTTTCCATCCCCAGCAGCAGGGGAGGAAATTCTAATTTCGAGTCCTTAATGACACTTTTTATTGCCTGTCTTACTGATTATAGCCATTCCAGTGGGTGTGAAGTGGTATTTTATTGAGAACTTAATACATATTTTCCTGGCTGGACATTTTTTTATCTTCTCTGGAGAAATATATATTCAGACTCTTCACTTTTTCTTTTTATACAAAATCTTGCTGAATTACCCAAGCTGGTCTCAAGTTTGTAATCCGCCTGCCTCAGTCTCCTAAGTAGCTGGGATTACAGGCATATCCTGCTGTACCCAGCTCTTTACCCTCTTTTAAATTAAGGCCACTATGAGAAATATAATTTTACAATATTTTATTTAAGGGTTGTCTCTTAATGTTTTTGGAGGCACAAAGCTTTTACTTTTTTATTTTTATTTATTTATGTATTTATTTGAGACAGGCAGTTCAGGCTAGCCTTGAGCTTACTAAGTAGTCTAGCTAGGCTGGCCTTGAACTTGCAGTGATCCACCAGCCTCAGCCTCCTAGTGCTGGGATCACAGATATGCTCTACCAAAATCTTTTAATTTTCACAAGGCCCTATTTACTTAGTTCTTCTTTTGGTGCTTGTGGTTTTTGTCTCATATCTGAAAGGCTGCCTCTAAAGCCATGGGATTTATGTCTGTTTTCTTCTAAGAGTTTTACAGTTTTAGCTCTTGATCTAGGTGGCTATCCAGTGTATGGAAGGAAGTTCTATGAGTCCAGCTTCATTGTCTTACGTGTAGAAATCTAATTGTCCCAGCATCTTGCTGTTTTTTGTTT
This sequence comes from Ctenomys sociabilis, assembly GCA_004027165.1. Classification (NCBI taxonomy): domain Eukaryota; kingdom Metazoa; phylum Chordata; class Mammalia; order Rodentia; family Ctenomyidae; genus Ctenomys; species Ctenomys sociabilis. The sequence goes on along the minus strand of PVKA01004493.1, from coordinate 66,427 downwards.
GTTTGTTTTTTATGAATTTAGGGAAGGGTCTACAGGGCGTACAGAGTCTCACTATGTAAATTGGACTCAGTAATCCTTCTGTTTTCAGCCTCCCAAGAGCTGGGATTACAGGCACACAACACCGTCTCAATCACTATCTCAATACACTCCAGGGGCAGACCCAGCACAGTAGGCCAGGGATCGAAATCTTGCAGGATTAAAGCAGGTGCTTTAATCCTCTGAGCTATCTGACCAGTCCATGCTCTGTTCTGTTCTGTTCTGTTCTGTTCTGTTCTGTTCTGTTCTGTTCTGTTCTGTTCTGTTGTTCTGTTCTGTTCTGTTGTTCTGTTCTGTTCTGTTCTGTTCTGTTCTCTCTCTCTCTCTGAAAATATTATCATCTTCAACAGTACATTAAAAATCAAGAACAATGGTGCTTGTTGGTTGGAGACATTCTGCTTCTGTGCTTTCACATCCCAGTTGAGTACTTATTGGTGGAATTGACAAAAATATATCCTCTAACTGTCACCAAACCCCTTACATCCTAGGAAGCCATGAGGGTAAGGGTACCAGGATCCAGAGGAGACCCTTTGTCCTCCAAAGAAAAAGAAAAGGACCATACTTTTCCCATTGAATGACCCTGGCATCTTTCTCTAAAACAGTCTGCCTGTAAATATATGTTTCTAGATTTCCCCTCTGGATTTGCATTTCTGCTATATTATTCTACATTTATGCTTATGATAGGATCACTCCATCTTCTTCAGTGTAGCTTTGTAATAAGTTTTGAAATAGGATTGTGAGCCCGCAAGCTGTATTCTGTTCCAGGTTTGTTTGAGCTGGACTGATTTCCTATGTGAGCTTTAGGACCAGTGCATCGGTTTCTCATGAAGCCAGCTAGAAGTTAGATGGGCATCGTGTTGACTCTGCAGAGTGGTTTTGGGATTGCCATTTTCACTGTATCCATTCTTCAGCCCATGAATACGAAATCTTCTCATGCATATCAGAGTGGTTGTGGTCTTCACGGTGTTTTATTAGTTCTGGTGCTATTGCAAATAGAATTGCTTTGTTAATTTTGTATCTTGGATTATTCTTTGCTTGTGTATAGAAGTACAGTTGTTTTTCTAGATTGGCTGTGTGTCCTACAACTTGGTTGAGCTTGTTTTTTAGTTCTAATAGTTTTGCCTACATTGTTCACGTCATCTATGAATAGTTTCACTTCTTTCTCTGTCTGTCTCTTTTATACAAGGTCTTGCTATGTAGCTCAGATTGGCCTTGAATTCACTGTGTAGCCTAGGCTGGCCTTCTACTGCAGTGCTCCTCCTCCCTCAGCCTCTGTGTGCCACCATGCCCGCCGCTCCTTTTCCTATATAGATACTTTTTTTTTTCTTTTTTGCCTAATTGCCCTGGCTAGAATCCCCCATGTACTGTTGAGTAGAAGTGGTATGAATGCCTATTTTTGTCTTATTTCTCATCTTGGAAGATGGGAGAAAGGGATTTAGTCTTAACCATTAAATACTGTAGGTGTGAAGCTTTTTTTAAAAAAAAAAAATGATACTGAAGACATTCTCTGTGCTAAAATACACTGAGTCTTTGAGTCATGAAAGTTGCAGCAGTGTGAGATGCTTTGGTGGGGTCCAGAAGATGGTGTCGCTTGTGTCCTTATTCATAGTGCTGCCCTGAGCAATGCCCATCTGCTCTGCCTGCCTTGTCGGCCTGGAATAAGACAGGCGTGGCTATGGCGTAGAGGCCTTTTTATATGTTGCTGTACTGGATTCACTAGGATTACCTGTGGATTTCTTATGTCAAAGAGATGTTGCCTTTTAGTTTTTTGGGTTTTTTTTTTTTTTTGCCTTGTACTATCTTTGCCTGGATTTTGTGTGAGTAATTCTGGCTCCACTGGGAAATGTTCCATTTTCTTCAAAGAGTTTGTGAAAGACTGCTGTAAATTACACTTGAAACATTTGGTAGAATTTACTCATGAAACCATTTCTTCCTGAAATTTGCTTTGTGGAAAATTTTTGTCGTTTTAATTAAACCTTTTGACTATTCAGTCTCTTCAGTCTTTCTCTGCTTTCTTGTAACTTTGTTTTTGGGAGGTGCCGTTCTAGCTCTAGTATTTCCAGTGGGCCCCCCCCCTACCCCTTTTGGAGTCTTTTTTCAGATTGTGTCTCTCTAGGAATTTGTCCTAGAAAGTTGTATAGCATGTCTAGTTTTCTGGCATACCATTGTTCGTAGTAGTTCTTGGTCTTTCTTCTTTTCTTTCCTTTTTTTATGTAGTCCTTCGATTTAAGACATAGTCTACTACTGAGTTTTTCTTTCTCTTTTCTTTCTTTCTCCTTTCTCTCTCTCTCTCTCTCTCTCTCTCTCTTTCTTTCTTTCTAACATAGGGTGGCCCCAAGTTCTAGTGATCCTCCTGCCTCAGCTTCTGGAGTGCTAGGATTGAAGGCATAGGATACCTCTCCTTGTTCTTTAACAAAACAAAACAAAGACAGGGTCTCACCCTGCAGTTTAGGCTAGCCTTAAACTTATAATCCTCCTGTCTCAGCTTCCTAAGTGCTGGGAGTACACATGTGGGCCACAGATTCTAGGTCTTCCCCTTCCTCCTTCTGTGGTGCTGGAATTCAACCCAGGGCCTTGACACTGAGCACCCTCAGGGAGCCCCCACCTCCTTTTTTTTTAAAAAAATATATTTTATTTAAAAAATAATTTTCTTTTAATGTTTTTAATACAGGGTCTGCAGGGTCTCACTACACAGATTCGACTCGTAGTGATCCTCCTGTTTTCAGCCTCCCAAGTGCTGGGATTACAGGCTCCCCCCACCATGCCCAGTCTCAATCACCCTCTCAGTCTTCCCGGAGGGCAGGGCTGGCAGGACACCCTGCGATGAACCCTGGGTCCCCATGTCTGCCTAATCCCCTGAGCTACTTGGCCTGCCCTTATTTTTAAATTCTAAGTTGTTTAGGATGGGCTCCAACTTGTGATCCTCCTGTCTCAGCTTCCTCAGGTTATAGGCGTGCACCACCACACCCAGCCAATGCTTTTATTTCTGTGAAGTCAGCAGTGCTGTCCTCAGTATTTACTAAGTTTAGAAAATTTTCTTTTACCTTCTTAGTCACTTGAGCTAAAGGTTCCTGGGCGTTGTTTTTCTTAGGAACCGACGCTTGCCTTTGTTGCCCTTATTTCCACTCGAGCCTTCGTGGTTTCTTCCCGGACTGCTCGAGGGGGAGGCTGCTCTTCCCTTTCTAGTTTCCTCACTTGGCAGTTTAGATGGCCTCTGCATTCGAACTCCTGACTCCACTCTGCAGCTCTGCTGCACAGCACAGCTGTAGGGAAGGTGGCCCCCGGTGAGGCCAGGTGAGGGTGGCAGTGTCCCCAATGCAGACAGAGGGGCATACTTGGTAGCCTGCTTGGTCGCTGCTGCTGGTGGAATCTGAGCAAGTCAGTGGTTCTGGGCTATAGGCGCTGCTGCCCGCATGTGAACCGTGCCTCTGCCTCACGAGTGGTGACACTTGGGCAGCTTCTTCACACTTTGTCTGCCTGAAAGTCACTGCCCAGTGGGCTTGTTGTGAGACCAGTGAGGTGATGTGTGGCCACTCTGCCCAGTCACTTGGCACAGGGTCAGCTCCCAGGAAGGGCCAGCTGTGGGTTGGCGTCGTGTCCGCACGTGGCCTGTGTGAGCCTGGCACTGGGGTTCCACGGTGTCCAAGATGCCCCCAGCCACGACCCGGCCTTCACAACTCAGGGCTAAGCCACCCCTATGCCTGGAGCCAGGGTTGTATACCTTGTATACCTGGGGCCCTGAGGCCGGATGTGACTCCCAAGCCCGTGGCCTTCTGTTCCCAGGGAGATGGAAGGCCCCAGATGCATACGCGAGCTACTGTGATGACTGGACAGAGGCAGGAAGTATATTTTCCTAAACAAATCTGAAGCAAGCTCAAGGCGGGCAGCATTGTAAATTATGAAAATGGTACTCACTAAAAAATTCTAATTCAAGAGTCATAGCACTTCAGGAGAGCAGTAGACATGTTCTCTGAGCTCCTGAGCAGCTGATAGCTCAGGGGTTCTGTCCTGGGAGCTCCTCTCTTCGCACTTTCAGGGAACTTGTGCCATTCCTATGGCTGACTGGCTTTTCTGAGGGTGTGGTGCAGGGGAAACAACCAGATGAAAACAGAAGCCGAGCTACTGGCACACATCTGTAATCCCAGCACTCCGAGGCCCATGGTAGAGGACTGCAGAGTCAGGCTCAGCCTCGGTGATTTAGCAAGCCCTACCTCCAAATAAAAAGTTAAAATGATATATTAAGGACTGGGGTTGTGGTACAGTGTGAAGGCTCTGTGTATCCCATCTCAAGGTATTTACAAAGGATATTAGCTATAGTAATCATAAAACTTTCAGGCAAAGTAATGTCTTAATATAATATTTTATCTTTACCTAGATAATTTGATATTAACACTTGAATGTAACATTAACATTTAATGTTAAGGCAAGTATTATTTTGATTTTAGTACTATGTTTTGGCTAATATTTATTTTCTCAAACTCTGTATCTCATAATTTTGCCTGATAACTCTGAGGCTGTTATAGAGGTATAACTATTTCTGTATTAACTATAGGAAAAGGAAATAAAAATATTCCCAAGATTCTCCTAATTAGTGAAATAAATGTAAATAGTACTCAGTACTTCTGATTCTTCCCTCTCTCTGTCTCTCTTTTCACTTGAAATACCTTTTATGAAAAAAATTCATTAAATAGCCGAAGAGATATGGATTCTCCTTCGGCTCTGTGGATACAGAGACATTAGAGAATGTCAGGCTATGCATAAAAGAAATCGTTAGCTTACAGGTTGATAGCGTCTTCTGACACCCCATTTACAGGGTGAATCTTAACCTGGGGACAGGCTAGCAGCAGGTTTTGTTTTGGCAGACAGTTTAGTACTAATGGTCAGAAGTATAGTTACGTTAATGATACATTGCCTCCACGGAGCTGGGGTGTCCAGTGTTCTGTGTGTGGCCTCAGTTATGAAGAACTCCCCAAGGCCGTAAGGTTGGGGGTGGCCAGCTGCCCTGCCAGCTGTGGGTTTTGGTTTGTTGCATAGATGCCTTTGACACTATGGGCTTCTCACACACTTCACTGTCCACCAGCATTTCTATATCTGCTGAAAATACACAATTGGGAGTTGTTAAATTTGTAATTCTACATTATTAATCACTACATTTGGTTGCTGTTTGCCAAAGCATGTGGGCCTGACAGCACCACTGTCAGTTGTAATTTCCAGGGTGTTGGCTTCGGTGCATCAAGTGAGCCATGCACACCACAGTAAGTGGGTTGGTTCTGTGCGTGTGTGTGTACCCCACACACATATTTTATTATTTATTGTATCTAGACACTGGTTTTTGATTTAGAAAAAAAGACTTGAGTCACATGAAGATGAAACTACAAACTTCACCAGGCAGTGGTGCCCACAGGGAACATCTCGGGTCCTGAGACCCGGCTCATACCAACTTCTGTTTTATCTCATTTTGTTTCACCTACCCATTTCCATCAAAGGTTCCACTGGGATCTGAAATGGAAAACAGATAATCCCTAGGCATCCCAAGGTCATCCTAACATGTAATATTCCTCCCTTCCAGAGGGACATGAAGAATAATTCTCATAAGCCTCTGAAACTCTAGTACCCTTTGCTACAGTGAGTGCATAAGGTGCTGACTTTGACTTCAGGAATCCAAAGTAACCCTGAGTCCCTATGAGTGCATCAGGGATGTCCACACAGTAACTACAGCAAACAGGAAGACTCAGGCCTCGCTTGAGCTAGGATGGTCTCAGCGTGTAGGTGGGTTATCAAGACCAAGCTGCATATAAATATATAGAGATGCATAACTGCTACATAAAAGCCTCCGTATGTAAAGAGGACACACGTGTGCTCTGCTGAACCACAGCCACATGGAGGATCCCCTCCCCTGGGGTATTCGTAAGTTAGGGTCTCTGGACCTGTTCCCTCTCTCCGACCCTTCTCACCCCATCTCCTCTGAGGGTGCCATACTGGGGAAAAGATTTTACAGCTTCTGTTTATGTCTATGACTCATTCCAATGTATAATGTTGGCAAAAAGCATTTCATACATGGGTTCCATGTCTAAATATTGATATTTTAATTATTCCATAGTCTGAAATAAGACACGTAGAACAGTGAATTTTATAAATTGCACAATACTATATATATTACTAATTACCATTAAAATTAAAAATATAAATATATTTTCCTTCTATTTTTGATAGAGCTAAAACTAGATTTTTTTTGTTGTTGTTTTGTTTTGTTCTTTTTGATTTTTGCAAGAGGGTCTCATACTCTGTAATTCAGGCTGGTGTTAAACCTACTATGTAGCCCAGGCTAGCCTCAAACTCATGGTGATACTCCTGCCTCAGCCTCCGAGTGCTGGGGTTATAGGCATGCACCACCACACTTGGTTTAGATTGCTTTCTCATAGAATTTGCAGTTAAGGTTCATTTCAGTTTTGTCAGTAGTCTGTGAAAGTGGGCATGGTGGCACACCTGCAATCCCAGTGCTCAGGAGGCTGAGGCAGGAGGGTTGCAACAAGTTCTAGGCGAGCCTGGGCTACGTAAAGAGTTCAAGGCCACTCTGAACTACATAAACTACCTCCCCCTTGCCCCACAGAAAAACCAAAACTCTTGAAATAGGATCATTCTTAAGTAAAGAGGAAGTGGAATGAGTTTTTTAAAATCATGAAGTTTGAGGTTCTGGAATCTGATTGCCTGGGCTTGTGACTTGAGCCACTGTAAGGGTGCAGTCTGACTGCCTCTTCTGGAAGCTTCTCTCCATGGGCTTTGCCCCAACTTGATGGTGTTGTCCCTGACTCCTATAGCTCCTATGGCCTCAATTAGCATCTGATATCCCATTTCTCTTGATATCCTCTAATTCTTATCATCACTGAATTATTTCCTCCAGTATATAAACAGCGACTGAGTAGGGACCACGTGGTGTCCGGGTCTTTATCTGCATCTCCCTCCCTGTCCTCAGCTAGATAGATCTGGGTGTGCTGTTTAACAGTGCTGAGTCAGCACCGATTGCAATAGTGCTCAGTAAAATCTAGTGTGGTGAGATAGCTCTGGGGCAATTTTAAGGTAATTACAAAAATGCCATTTAATTACTGAAGAAAATTCAAGGAAATGTTGGGAAAACCATATACTCCCTCAGCTCTTATTAAATTGCCTGAGAAAGGCACATAGCACCCCATTTAAAGAGAGGAGTGCCCACTTTGCACATTATTAAAATACAGCTGGCATTTCTCTAGGAAGCGAACCACGAAGTTTGGGTTACACCTATCATTAGGACTTTAATCCGTATCATCTCTCTCCCTGTGCTCCCTGATTATTCTGAACTTCCTCCTTTAAAGATAAACTCTGTTACAACCACCTTGGGATCTCGGCTGAAGCTCCATAATTGCTTAGCTTGTGGGATGCTGCGCTTTTTGTGTTAAAAAAGCAGAAAGGAGTGGCTTTAAAATTTAAGAAGTTTCTGGGGGCCCTGCCCATCAGCTCAGTTGTTTAAGTGCCTGCTTAAACAGAGCAGTCAGGCTCAGGTTGCTGTGGTTCAATCCCCAGATCCTCAAGCCTTACCAGACCTGCCCTGAAGGCATCCTGAGCTAGAAAAAGAAAAAATCCTTCTGAACTTTAAAAACAAATAAAATTTAAGAAGTTTCTAAGAGTTAGTGAAGAATGCTTCCAAAGATAGAAGGGAAGAGTTTAAGAGTTTAGGGAGACAATGTAAAGAAATTTCTGTTCAGATTTAAATTACATTGTATGGCTTTCCCAAATTATGGTTTTATGGGCCGGGGAAATAGCTCAGTAGCATAAGTACCTTCCTGGCAAGCACCTTCCTTGCTGTACAAGGGAGTTTCGTCCCTAGTACAGCAAAATAAATAAATAAAACCAAATTATGGTTTCACTTACTAAACTTTGGAGTTTCCTCTCAAACTACAAAGACATCTCCAAAGTTAGGAAGTTTTTCGGTTTGCTGTGTAGATGCCCAGCACTGGCATGAGTCAGGCACATGAGGTGAAGTGTGGGTAGCTAGACAGAGTGGTCGGTGACCAGGAGGAAAAGAAGAAGGGAAGGAGAAGGGAAAGAAGATGAGGTACTTACTTGGAGGTGGTGAGGCGTGCTCTCCCACCACTGGGATGCCTAGGCTCAGATCCTCACTCCACCACGTGCTAGCTGTTTGTCTAAGTCATCTATGGAATGGCAAGCCGTACGAGGCCCCACCTTGTCAGCTGTGTGAGGGCAGTGAAAACCATGCTCACCATCTGATGGGGGCTAGATAGAGCCATTGCTGGCTTTTTCCCCATGGATGGGGCCAGAGGAAATAAGTGAAAATCAGACCTGGAACTGGAGCGATAATTCCACCTGCTTTGTTCTGTGTTGGCGACACAGCTGCGTCTGAAGTATTGCACTCTGCAGCTGCCCACTGCATGAAGAAGACAAAGGGCTCTTGAGATGAGGGTTTTTTGTGACAAATTTAAGTGTGGATAAAGACAGAAATGTCCCTGGCTTTCCTAAATTAGAATGAGGATTTGTTGGGATGACAGGTGGAGACACTCGGTCTAATTTATTGGCTTATTCTCTGAGAAGCTGTAAGAGGGCTGTGTGGAGGTGTTGAAGACAAACCAATGCAAGCTTCTGGGTCCATTCATCCAGCATTGTGTCCTGGAACTTAGTTAGACCCTGGAGAAAAAGCTAGTCCTGGTCCACAGCAGCCCATCTCTTCTGAGTCAGTGTTCAGTACTGTACAAGGGAGTGTACAGTGTTGTGATTTTCCAGGAGGTGTTGGGAAAGGAACAGTCTGGTCTGAGAGTGAGCAGAGCTCACTCAGACTGGGCCCTCTGAAGTCCTGCACAGCTGAGAAAGAAGTCTATTTCATCCCAAATAGCATAGTCTGTCTCGGACTTCTGTCACACCACACATTGGCTCCTTCCCTACTATGTTTTAAGATGTCTGCTCCTGGCCCATGTCCACACTAAATAGCTCCTACCATCCAAACAGGAAGTGCTTGCTGTGCAGCTAGATGCATCCTTAGTTGGTAGCACATTCTACAAGAAATCAAGGGGCCAGGGAAATGGCTCAGTGGAATAAATGCTTCTCTGGCAAGCACAAGGGCCTGAATTTAATCCCTGGTTCCGCCCAAAGAAAAAAAAATGTATTCATATGCTTCATTTTATCACCAATAAATAAGTACACTTTCCCTTATTCGTCAGGGAGCCTGTGGGCATACCCTGCCCCCTTTCTTCTCCTGCCCCAATGCTTTTTCCTTAGCTCTTTCACAATCTAATTCCACACCATCTCCCACTGACATATTCAGCCATGTCTGTCTCAGCCACGAAATTGGAAGGTTCCCAAGAGTGGGATTTTGCTCAGTTTTGTACACTGTGATATGATAGAACCTTGAAGCATGACTGGCACTTTGAAGAAATCGTTATTATAAATATTGTACTATTTTACTCTTCAGAGCGGTTGCATTAATAGAGAGGGTATCTTTGTGTGGGGCTGGATTTCAGACCCTGAGCCCCATCATGCTAGGTAAGTTCTGTACCACCAAACTACACTCACAGCCCAAGAGGGGTCATTTGGGCCGGGGAGATGGCTCAGTGGAATAAATGTTTCCCCGGCAAGCCTAAATTCAATCCCTGTTTCCACCAAAAAAAAAAAAAACAAAGAGGGTGTCATTCTAATGTAAAAATAAAGCCCTCAGGTCCTTCCTAAATTCAGATCAAATAAGCTGTTCATCCCAGATATGGAGATGTACATTACCTAGTAATTCTTCTCTGTTCCTGTTAGTACCACCGTAGTGGGACATTTGACAGATCAACCTGCCAATATGTTGTGTTGCTTTTAATCATGCAGTTTTGTAGACATTATTATGTACCTTGTATCTTTTCCAATTAGTAGTTTATTAGCTTATGGCTAACTATAGTGCTTTCCCCAAAATAAGATCTAATCAGAAAATAATCATCCTTAAAAACTAGAAATTAAAACTGCCAGCCCCCATCAGCTTACCCTTGGCTTATCCACCATTACAAAGCAGCTACTGAGCAAGACAATAGTGAGGTTTAATTTTCTGCATGGCACTGGCCATTGCCATGACAGTGATCAACTAAAGCTTATTTTCTTGGTAGATCTTATTTTTGGATAAAAACCTTATTACTGCTGAAAAGACTGCTTGATACTTTTTCAGATGGAGGGTAGTGTGTGTGTGTGTGTGTGTGTGTGTGTGTGTGTGTGTGTGTGTGTGTGTGAACAGTTTTTTTTCCCTCAGCTTCATGTTCGAATTGATACAGTAAAATAATTTCAGCAAAAAGTTTTGTAATTCTAAATTGTATCATCCTCTAAAAGAAGTATTATTGGTTTATACAAAAGCAAATACATGTTCATGGTTCATTGGCTCTTCGTTGATAGGTTACCAAGGTGGCCTGGGTGTAAACCTCTCCCCTCTGAAGAGGCCCCGCAGGCGCAGGTCGCATCTTTTCTGCCCCACTTCCTCTTCTCCCAGACACTCCTGAGCTTCCCCATCCTTCCTTTATCCAAATCTGCCTGGGAGCTTTTCTGGTCCCAGCTTCTGTTTTGTATCTGCTGTTTTCCCTTTCCTCCAAGGTCTCAGACCTTGGATTTGCAGCGCTGACTCAACTAAAACAAAAATGCCTTGTGACGCCAAAGGCCACGCCTTCAGGAGTGGCTGACCCGGAAGCTCAAGGTAGGGCAGGTCTGCGAGGGTTTCATGTGATCTGGACACTGCTGCCCACACAGAGCCAGCCTGGGCGAAGGATATATCGCAGAGTGGCGCCTACTCTTTCCTTGTGCTGTTCTATAGTTTGATTTTTTTTTTTTTTTTTTTTTTTTTGTCTTTTTGAGACAGGGTTTCACTATGCAGTTCAGGCTGGCCTTAAGCTCATTTTGTAGCTCAGGCTGGTCTCGAACTCACAACAATCCTCCTGCCTCAGCCTCCCAAGTGCTGAGATTACAGGCATGTGCCACTACGCCTGGCTAGAGTTTGAATTGTTAAAACTATGTATTTTAAAAACAGAAGCCAATGCAGAAAACAGTGCTTAAGTTTTTTGTCAAGGGTAGTTGTAATTGCAATCGTCATTTTCATTTTTTTATAATTTATTTATTTTTGTATTTTAGAGAAGGGTCTACAGGGTGTTCAGGGTCTCACTGCTAGATCGGACCCACAGTGATCTGCCAGTTTACAGCCCCCAAGAGCTGGGATTACAGGCACGTACCACCACCACGCCCATTCTCTCAACTGCTGCCCTATCTTTACCATTCCCCAACCCCTACCTTATATTTTCATCTTGAGGTAGTTTCTCTGTTCCCAAGTTTTTGCACTTTTGGGGTGTTTTTTATAAGAGTGTTCTCTCTCTCTCTCTCTCTCTCTCTCTCTCTCTCTCTCTCTCTCTCTCTCTCTCTCTCTCAACAAAGCTTCTAGACCAAAACCTGTAATGCTTGAAACAGGCCTCACACTCAAAATCAATCCCTCATTCCTCCCTCCCTCTTCTCCCCTTTCCTTTCCTTCCCTTCCCATTTCTTCTTTGTTTTTTTGATAACTGTCACTGTGTAGGCCAGGCGATCTCAAACTTGAGGCTCTCCTGCCTCAGCCTACCCAGTGCTGGGATTAAGTTTGTACCACTATACCTAGCCAGAATTTCTTATTTAATAAGAAATTTTATATTATAAATTATATTATATATATTATTATATTATTTAATACAATTCTTTAAAAAAACAGCTTTTCTGAGTCCTATTTGTAGTCAAGATATTTAAATTTGTTTAAAAGAAGTAGTTTTTAAAAACACAGCATTAGTTACTAAGGCTTGTTTTAGTTTTGTTTCAATCAGAATCTACCAATTTAGTTTTATATAGTATTTATGAGAGTGACAATATTAGATGTGATAATCTCAGAAGACTGTTTTGGATTTTGACCCTTTATTAAGTCACTAATATCTCCTAGTCACTATTGATAGCTCTAGATTACTTTATCTAAGAGCGATAAAACTTTTTTTATAAAATACGGGTTGATGGATAGATTAAAGGCATTCTTGTCACTCTGACCTTTTCACTTCCAACCTTGACAGCTTCAGATTGCTAAGGTTTGTGGATCTGAATAAAATGAACAATGTCGAACTGCCCAGTGCAGGACTGCTGGGGCCACACTTTAGCTTGTTTTGTTTTGCTATTTTGGGGTCTAGGAATGTAACCCAGGGCCTCACACAAACTAATCACTCTACCTCGAGCTACACCGCCAGGTCACATTTTTGTTTCAGGAAGTTGCAGAATTTAGTTTCTCTCTGCTTGGTGGAGCTCGTTCTTTATCCTGGTTCACAGGGCTTCCAGAACCTTGTTTTCCTCTCAGTTCTCCCCAAGCCTGGAGAGACTGGCCCCACCTCCTAGCTGCTGGGAGGTCGGGGCGCTTGCTCTGACTAGCACTTCTCAGCCTCTGCCACCTCATTGTTATGTGCAGACTTTCATTACCTCAAGGTGGGCACTGTCCCCTTCTCTCGGTGGCCTCCTTACTTTCCTCCCTTCTTCCCCCTAAGTCCATTCCCAGCTCTCAGGTGATAAACAGAGCAAAATAAAATGAGAGTTCCATTTAGGTTCTGTGATTTTTTTTTTTTTTTATTTGCCAATATGTTTTTCTTCTCAGACGTATAAGCATGAATTGGTATATGATTAAGAAAAAAGCCAAGATACCAAGTCTGTGCTAAGTACCCAGATATAATACAAAGAAAAGGAGAAGAGCAGCATTTGTTAAAAGTGTAACATTTCTAAGACATCATGGCACATTGTTGAGTACTTCCCATAACAACTCTTCTAAGCGCCTGACATGTTGCTCATCATGTCTTCACATCATTGGAAATGAACTAGGAATGTGCTTTCCTGCGTCAAGTAGTGCCAGGTTATGGGCACCCATGGGCTGTGGGAAAGAAAATGTGAAAAAATCATTGGTTTCCTTTGAGTCACCATTAGGTTTGAGAGTATTTCGGGTCCTTTTCCTTGTCTAAAATGCTAGCCAATTGTCTTCTTGGGTCTAACCTCAAATCCATGCGGTGCTGTGGCTTTCCATTAATGTCAGAGTGCTGTTGGGGTGTGTGTGTGTGTGTCTTGCACCTCCTTTCTTTCTGAACCGCCCACTCAAGCGCTTCCTGACGCCCTTAGCAAATGACTTCCAAGGTATTTAAGTAGCCAAAGCTCCCTCACCAATGAGGAGTGTGCCGTGTGCAACAGACAGTCACGCAGTTCCTGGGATCGGGAGCGAAGGTTACTTAAGAGTGGCTGTTACAATTGGCTTGTCACATCCAGATTTCAAGACTGGAAAGGTAGGGGAAAGTTTGTTTGTTTTAATTAAAGAGAGGGGGAGATGGTTGTGTTTGTTTTAAGCAGTTTAGGTCAGGTTGAACAAATATACATTTATCTGGTCTTTTAATTGAAGGCAGAAAATATGGGAAGTTTGTAAGTACTTCAGACACTATACCTTGCCTTATAAAGAAATCATTTTTTTCACTCACAGCTTTTTGCTTTTTACACTTGAAAAATTGAGATCTTCACAAAAATCATTTTTTATAGTTTGTCACTATACAGACTATGGGATCAAACACAAGACTATCAGTGATGTCCACATTTGTTTTCCAGAGTCATCCAGAGTCAGTCGTTAGTGTTGTAATTAAAACTAAGGAGTTAATCAATTTAGAATTATGATAATTAATATGGACATGCTGGCAATAATGGAACTTCCTCTTGAAGAAAGGTTCTGCTGTAGGAAGACTCAAATCTATCATTTTCCTGAGCTAGTAGTCAACTAAAGGTATGAAATGAAATTATTTAAGAAACTACAAAACTAGTTTCACTTTCATTATATATAGTTTAGTTTTATGTTATATATTATGTTCAAATTATGTTTACTTATTATGTTCAAGTATTAACTAAAATGGCCAGGGGAGTCAAATGTCTTTTATCCTTTCTCCCTAGAAATGAAATAACTTCAGTAGCATTTAAAGTAGAAATTTGGGCATGGTGGTGCAAGCTTGTAATCCCAATACTAGGAAAGCTGATGCAGGAGGATCACTGTGAATTTGGGCCGGTCTGGGCTACAAAATGAGTTCAAGGCCAGCCTGAACAGTATAGTAAAACCGTATTTCAAAAGAAAGAAAAAAAAAAAAGAAAGAAACTATTCATCAAAATAAAACTCCTTTCCCCATAATGAGCTCTCTTCTTCATAAGGAAACACTTCCTTACTAGGCTGCAGCGGTGATACAACAGAATGCATACCCAAAACTCATAATTATACTTATTTATTAGCATACAGTATCAACTTACTTGTTTAGTAACATAATGTATTTTAGCGTCAAAAGGTAAGTTTGAGTTCAAAGAAAAATACTGGTTTTCATGATTGCTTTTTTCTAGAAGGTCCTCAATGTGGGCCTATATTTTATAGTATGGATGAGGCAGTACATTTATTTAAAAGCATCCCAACTGAGAGCTACCATCATTCATTTTTTAAAAGCCAATTTAACAAATATTTAGTTTTTAATTCATTCTCTAATTTATCAAGAGAATTTTTGAGTGCACTTATCACTGGGTATTACGTATCCAATAATTTCAGGTTACACTAGCTCAGATTTTCTTATTTGGATATATGCATTTAAAAAGGCTTGCATCCTACAACTTCCTAGTTTTATTTTATTAAGTTTGTTGAAAATGCCCCTTGGTGCCAAGCCTGCCCTCCTGGTCGCTATCATGGCTGTCTCACTTTCCTCAGCTCTTTGGGAGAGGTGGGCTTGGGGGTGAACAACAGTCATGGGCTTGTAGACCATCTTCTTCTGCACAAGGAAAGACTGTTTCTCAACACGGAGGTGAGGTCCAAAGGTTTAGACTCCCTCACTTCACAGATCAGAGGTCAGGCCTGAATTGCTGCAATTTGTGGCTCAATTCTGCCGAGATGACAGAATTTCACAGCTATGATGATTGTTCTTTTCCCCTTCTGCACTCAGACCAAGCTGAGCAGTTAGCAATGTAATTTGCACAAGTCAGCCCTGGGCACCCAAGTTTAATGAGTAACTAGCTGGTGCCTTAGTTTCGCTGGTACAAGGTGCATATTATAAAAGGGGTCAAATGTCAACACACAGAAACTCTGGGAGGTAGAGAAGTGGTAATCTCACAGCTACCATCTATGAATCAGACTTAAAAATTCAGCGATTCCTGTTTTTTTTTTAATTACTCCTTTCTGGTAAATTCATGTATGTTCATTCTTTTGGCTACTAAAAAGGTAGATAAGTTTGTTAAATGTTACAAAAAAAGAACTGGCTGGTTAGGGCTTGCTGACCAAGTAGTAGAAACTAAAATTTCAGGCTTTATTTAATTCATGAGCTCTTTGGTTTCTTAAAAACTTTGCAAAATGTGTCAGTTTTTTAGAATCTAGGGAAAAAACTAGAATGCCAGGTATTTCAGAGCCTGTGATAAGTAGAAGTATCTGACATTCTCTGCTTTTTACCCCAAAAGTAACTTAGACTCCTGTCTTTAGTTTTAAATTGAAAAATATCTGTTTCAAATTGATTACTTGTGGCTCTTGAAAAAATTAGGTAGTGGACCTTGACAGTCTATGAGTCATTTAATTCTGACTCCTTGGGGTAACCCTGAACTGCAGTGATACACACATAAGGTCATTTGTGCATTGGTCAGCTGTCCATTGCTGTAACACTTGCCTGAAACAATAAACTTATACAGGTTTACTTTAGTGTGATGTTAGAGGCTGTGTATCTAGCAGGGGGTGTGTAGTGGAGCAGGGCTGTCCACATGAACACTAGGAAGTGAAGAGGAGGTGGAGAGATTAGAGTCCCCCATCCACTTGGGCAGCCTGCCCTAAGTAACCCCAGACCATCAACAATATCCTGCCCTAAGCTTCTTCCACCTCCATTAGCCTCATGGGCTGGGGACCATGTCTTTAATATACAGGCCTTTGGGAACATTTAAGATCTGAACCATCGCAACTGCTAATTTTTTATAGCACAAATTTGAATCTTCCATTCCTCAATGGAGCTGTGCTAATTAAGAATGCAGATCTTGTCCTCAGGCCTCCTGGGCTTGAATCCCAGCTTCACTGCACTCAGCTAAGGGGCCCTTGGTGCCACCGAGCCTCAGTGCTGTCAGCTCCACCCTGAGCAGTCACAGAGTCCACCTCACTGGCTGTAAACAGCAAGGGGCTACCGTGCTGCCATACATGGGCTGCTCTGCTCATGCCTGTGTGATGCTTGTCACTCCACCGCAGTACTGTTCCACTTGATTGAGACTTGATCATTCTTCGCTGTGTTCCTTTCTTTAGGGACACAATGCATAGCTGTAGAAGGTGACCCGGGAGTATTTCAGGATGTATTTCCTTTGAATGTCATGGTTTACAATCTTCACTTTCAAGCTTAGCACTCTTTTTAGATGCTATCCTTTTTTTTTCCCCCATAGCTGATTTGCTGTCAATGGCAAAAGCCGTGAAGGAGATAAATCCACATCATCTGGATTCCTCTGAGAATTCTTTTCATGCTGCCAAGCAGCAGGAAATATTTGAGCTTAAAAGAAATCCATAAATGTATCATTCCTATGAATAACATTCAACCTCTGATGATA
This sequence comes from Ctenomys sociabilis, assembly GCA_004027165.1. NCBI lineage: Eukaryota > Metazoa > Chordata > Mammalia > Rodentia > Ctenomyidae > Ctenomys > Ctenomys sociabilis. The sequence continues at coordinate 49,774 of PVKA01004493.1, read as the reverse complement.
TATACTATAGATACTAGAATTCATGCTTTTTAGAAATGTCAGAAATACAAATAGTGAAGTGATTTTATTTTTTTCATTCCATTTGTTTATTCCTATGAAACATAGCCCTTTTTTTTTTTTAGAAATAGCTTTTGAATGAAAATGCAATTTTTAACTACAAACAGCAGTATAAAAATATGTGCTTGTTATTAAACGGTAACAACACCCCACACAAGTTAAACAGTAAAACACTTACAAGGGGCTGGGATTCTGTGAGGCTTTAGCATCTCTGCTACAACACAGATCTCAGTTCTATACTAGTGGAGTTTAAAACTGGCAGAAGGTGACCACACCACCATCGGCCAAGGACTGCACAACATCCTGCCACCATGCACGTCAGCGTAGCACTTGCACACTCTACCCAGGGCCATGAGGAGTGCTGAGAGGGTCACCGGGCCATTGTGGGCCATATCTGGGGGGCTCCAGGCTGGCTTCCCAGCAGGGTGCAGTTTAAGGCTGAGTACCAACTGGGTAGTAAGGTAGCTGCGGACGGTGTGGCTTGTGTAAGGGGGACGGTGACAGAAGTCTTTGGGCCTTGTTAAGGATTTTGATTTCGTGTGTAAGGGGTGACAGGGTGTACGACCAAATTGTGTGCTCTTCGTAGGTCTTGATGCCTGCGGGGAGAGCTGTACTGGCTGCAGTGGTAGGAATGGCTAGGGCAGAACCAGTGTGCAGTGCGCCCTGTAGTTATTCTTTTACTTCATCTCAGAGAGCATGCGCGTCTATTACTATGATAATACGTTTCAAAAGAGGAGCATTAAATCTGTCATTATAGAACCAGAGAAAAGCTCAACATTCTGCACAAATCATCTGTGCCCAGCATGGTGCTTTATATATATATATATATATATATATATATATATATATATATATATATATATATATATATATATATATATATGAATTATGTCTACTTTATAGTCTGTGGAACGCTTAATAAACCTGTCCAGGTTCACTGGGCTAGTAAATGATTGATGCAGCTGTCTAAATTTTGTTCTATTTCCTCAGTGTTGCACAACTAATTTTAAGACACACTATTATTTGCATGTTCAGTGCAAACACATTCAGGTTTTTTTCCATAGCTTTTATCAAACTGTGATGTGGATTGTTAGGTATTACCCGGAATGTAGCCATCAGGGGATGATCTTGTCACAGAGTTGAGTAAGGACAATGCATTGAGAAGTAAAATAGTTTAATTGCTATTACTTTATAATTTGACCCCCCTTTTTTACCTTGAGATAATCAATAATAGGATTGAAACTAGTCCTCATAGAGATTATTGTTTTTGTTCCCCCAATCCTGTGACTCCCACTGTGCACTAATCATTCCAATGAAAATTGTTAGGCAAAATAATTTTCAGTTGTAGCTGACCATGGAGGCCATTTAATCTGAGGTTCCACACTGTGCTCTTTAGCAGCCTAAAGGCCTTCTTGGCTTCTCCCTGCAGCCACTCTGGGGTACCTCCTCACATGCCTCCTACCTCCATCCCAACCCCTCTTGTTGTATTGGTTTATATGTCTAAGTAGAATTTCCCTGAGAGAACAAGTGCTACAAATAAAAATCAAAAGAAAATAACTAACAATAAAAAAATCATTTTGAACAGTACTGGTAATCCAGTTCCTTTACTTTTAGCAGAGTATGGCTCAGACAATGAAATCATCTGCTTACAATCACAGAGCAGAACATGGTAGGGGTGTAGTAAAGCTGTAGTCTCTCACTCCCAGTGTGGTGTGGCAATCATGGGACCATATTGGGTCCTAGGAATTGAGACAGAAGGGTGGGACTTCAAGTGACTTGATAGGGTCCAATTGTGTTATAGTTCCAGATATGAAATAAAAATCAAAGTTTTGTGCTTAAGATATATTGTAGTGCCTCGTTTGAAATGCCTTTGGCCTGTACTTCAAATCCTCTTTGTCTAAGTATTTATCTGTATCAAGCCCTTTAGGATTATCCCAGAATCCCAGGTAAGAGTTTTTATCAGCCACTGCCTGGAAAAAGTACCCCTCGAAGAATCATAATGCGTTTTAGGGCAAACTAATAAAGCGGCTTTCATACAGACCTCGGCTAGGTAGAGGCTGATAGCTGGACTCATGTTGCAGTGGCCTCTAGATCCTGTCTAGGTGCTGCAGGATAGCTGTGGTGATCTATTAGTGATGTACAGAATAAGCCCGAATTGGGTGGGGACTCCCGGCAGCCATATAGTTTTACCTCTATAAAAGGATATCACCTCTTGTTTTTGTGAATCTACAAACATAAAATATAAGCTGCATCTGTATTTCTTCCTAAACAGAGTATGGTAGACTGAAGTTTTGTGTGTTCTAAAAAACAGTCCATCAGTTGGTCATTGTCTTATCCCTGTTCCCCATTTCTTCAAAAGCAGGGCAAAGTTACATTTGTTATACAACTATTGGAGTGATTGGTTCATTTTCTAGAGAATATGATTCTCCAGTTTTTCATGTACACATGAAACTTCTATTGAAATAGATAACTTGTCTTTCTTTTTAAATTTTAGGATTTGCCTTAAAAGAACTCCAAAATCTGAACAGAGAGGTCTCAAGTGCACTGTCAGAATCTTCCCATACTCCTGTTCCTCATCTGAGAAAGAACTAGACCAAGCAGCCGTGGTTTTTGGTGAGTACACCTTCTGGAGTCCTTTTCTTTTCCTCTTAAGCAAGAACATAAACTTCCTTTCCCATTAACCAGGATATCTGCTTGTAGTCCACATATACCTGGTGCATGTTTATGTGGCAACATTCGTGGTATGTTGCATACTGCGATGAGCTGCTTGTAATCAATCTACATACACCCTTACGTCTTCATACGCTTCATCTCTTTGAGGCTGAGAGGAAGGGGACTGGCGCCGTATGCTTGTGAGCTCCCATATGCAAGAGGGTGAGGAGTAATCTGTGTGTCTTTTGGTCTGCCTCTTAATCCTTCAAGAAGCCAGACGTACTTTATTTAGGGGTAAGAGGAAGGGTTCTTTGCAAGCTGCACTAGGACTCGGTGTCATAATATCTTCGCGATTTTTGAGCAACCCTCAGGCCCTCTAAACTGGCCTGCCACAAAAGGCAAAGCAACTGTCAAATCAGACTGCACAATTCATGAATTAGAGCAGATGTAAGCACCCTGTGACCATCACGTATGTCTCTATACGTAGGGGGCATTGTGCTTCTGTGAGGGTTAATCCTGTGTGTGCCAGTGCACAGGGAGGGCGAGAGATGAGTTCCGTCAGCCTCACTCTGCATCTTGGGACACTGGCTCTCTCCAGCCCCAGCCTCCACCCACAGCCAGCTGGGAAGGGTGCAGGTCAGGTGCAGATCACAAACCTCTGTGTTGGGGAAGGCCTGTGTGGCACTGTCAGGCCCTATAATCACCTCAAACAAATTTTCCTTTTTATACCTTCCGTGCTGGTTTCAGATTCAGTCCATTCAATTAGGGACTCATAAACACAGCTATATTTACTGTACATTTTCTTTTGCTTTTTAAAAAAGGAAAAATTGAAGAGAACCTGGAAAGCATAGACAAATACCCATGCATACCCTCAGAATCTAACAATAACTACAATTAATATTATGATATTTATTCCCTGTTTTGTTGATTGATTTGTTTACATTCCTATATGTCTTTAAATACTAGTTAGCTTGTTAATATGGTAGGTAACATTAAAAAGTTATTCTAAATACATGGCTGTGTGATAATTTGTAAGCCATACTGTTGAATATTTATTACATTACATATAAATATACACTATTGTGTTCATTGCATTATATTACAAATACCACTGTAGTGTACAAATTCAGATATAAATCTTTACTTCTCTGATTATAAATTTCTGCCAATGGCACCATCAGGCTAGTGAGAATGAACAGTTTAGTAAACACTGTAAGGCTTTAATGTTGTCAGGATATGTTCCAGAAGCATGACCGGGTTCATAGTACTCACCTCCCACCTGTCTGCGCTCATACATGATGATGTGCATTTCACAGCTCACATGTGAAAACCTAGTCTCACCGTATTTCTATAGTAACTTCAAAAATAAGGGCCCATCCCCTTCCTTTAACTACTCTACCCCTGTCCAAAAAGTAGAAGACCCCATTCCCAACTCGCCTTCCACAACTCCCCTTCTCCAGGAGAAGCAGCCATGGGCCCACACTCATTCCCTTGGGAGTGGCTGTCGCCACAGCTGCTCGTTTCTGTCCTCTTCATATCAAGAAAACAAAAGAAGATCCTTTCACCCTGGTACCATGGCCCACACCTGTGATCCTCGCATTGCAGAGGCTGAAGCAGGAAGATCACAAGTGCAGGGTCATCCTAGACTGTACAGTGAGATCTTGTCTCAAAAAAAAAAGTCCTTTCATTGTCTCTGAGAAGCTTCACATCCAGTTGGCAAGTCCCCAGAAAATAACTCAAAAATACATGGCTTTTGAGAGGTCAGTGAACTTCTCTTGCTCTATTTCTTGAAAGGAAGAAGCCAACTGAACCCTATCTGTATGCACTTTGCAGTAATATATGTTTCACACACACATAACAATAGAGGGTTAGATTTCTACATTTTTTTTTTTTTTGTGTGTCTTTTTTGTCTTTTTTGAGACAGGGTCTCACTATGCAGTTCAGGCTGGCCTCGAGCTCACTTTGTAGTTCAGGCTGGTCTTGAACTCACAACAATCCTCCTGCCTCAGCCTCCCGAGTGCTGGGATTACAGGCATGCACCACCATGCCCGGCTTAAGATTTCTACATTTAACTGAACTGTGCATCATATCTCAGGAAAGCACTCTAGTTTAAGAGAACTGCTTTTCCAACAGTGAATACTAGGATATTTTTTCAATTAAGAAATTTGTCATGCCTTGGGGTGTGTGTGTGTGCATGCTAGGCAGGCACTCTACCACAGAGCTGCATTCCCAGCCTTAATTACATATATATATTTATATTTTTTTTTTTTTTTTTTTTTTTGCGGAACCGTGGATTGAACTCAGGCCCTTGTGCTTGCCAGGGAAGTGCTTATTCCACTGAGCCATCTCCCCGGCCCCCTTAATTATATTTTAAACATTAAAGTGATGGTGAGGTCCTTGAAGATATCCCATAGTGTTTCTTTGAGCTCTAGCATTCTGCAGTTCCTAAGCAGCAGATAACATACTGAATGGTGAGTTCCCCAAAGAGAGCCAGAGCCACAGAGACTGGGAGACTCGTGAACAGACACTTGGAAGTGGGAGACCCATTGTGCTTTAGATGTATTTATTTCTTCAAGTGGTGGAGTCTAAAGATTATTTTTGTCTCATCTCCCCCCACCCTGCACCCTCACCCCTTACAAGTGCACCCACTTTCTCTCATACACACACACACACACACACACACACACACACTCTGAAAGACTACACCTGCATCGATCAGGAATTTACAGCTATGTTTAGGATGTACTTAAGTTCCTGTCTGTATAGGTATCCTTAACCATTACCACTTATTCTTACTCAGAATGTTAAAATTCTATAACTGAGCGACTGAACACTTTCACAGAATCTGGGCAAGAGCATCCCCTGACTCTGACACTCTTCTAAGATAGGTTGTCCTTGCATAGCAGATACTCCATACAGATTGGTTGAATTTCTCCTATGCAGACTTCACGCCAGTTTGTAGTACTGTCTTTTGCTTTTTCTTTTGTTATATATAGTAGAACAACTTAAAACATAAAATCATGAAGACCTAAGATTAGCCTTCTTCTTAATCTTAGAACACTGAAGATAATTTTCCTGTATTTCAGATTTGTAAGAAGTCTCACTTGCTAACATATTGATCATTTATCTTTCTTTTCCACTTGAAATGCAAACCCAAAGATAAGAAAACTACAAGATCATTTGTCTCATTGCATTCCCATTGTCCACTGAAAATCTTGTACTGCCTTTTGTTCCATATATTAAACCTGCTGATTTTCCTGCATTCACATGCGGAGGGGAAAGTATAGAGCACATAAGATTTGTCTTTTAACCATTATTTTTAGGTGTTTACTTCAATGACATTAACTTATACTGTTGTGCAATCATCACCACCGTCCAAGTCCAGAAGTTGTTGCTTTCCCAAATTGGAACTCTATATTCATTAATCAATAACTACTTGTTCCTGCCTACCCCCTCTTCCTTCCCCTCCCCCTCCCCTCCCCCTCTTCCCACCCCCAGCTTCTGTCTGCTACCTTTTTTTTTCTTTTTCCAGAACCAGGGATTGAATTCAGGCCCTTGCACTTGCCAGGGAAGTGCTTATTCCATTGAGCCATCTCCCTGGCCTCTTCTGCTACCATTTTGATTTATTTCTGAATCTGGCTTTTCTGGGTGCCTTACACAAAGGGGATCATACATTTTTCCTTTTGTAATGATCTTATTTCATTAATAAAAGGGCTTCCAGGATTCATTGCTCTTTTTTACTTTTCAAGACTGAGTAACAGACCCTTGTGTGTAGTTAGCATATTTGAGTCCATCCATTCATCAGAGAACATGTAGGTTGTTTGTACTTTTTGGCTCCTGTGAATAATACTGCCATGAACATTGGCATACAAATATTTGTTGGAGTTATGTTGATGTGAGTCCAATAATGGAGTTGCTGGAGTATGTGTTATTTCTGTCCAGCTTTATTTTATTTTATCTTATTTTATTTTATTTTACTTGAGGGGGAAGGGTCGCTCCACAGCATCATTTTCCACAGTGGCTGTGCCATTTTACATTCCTACCAACAGGGGCTAAGAAATTGAGTTCTTCTATATACTGCCCAGTACTTACTGATTTTGTGCTTGGTTGGTTGATGTTTTTTTTGTTTCAATTGTTTGTTTTTTATAACTGTCATCTTAATGAGTGTGAAGCAGTCCATCACTGGCTTTCGTTTGCATATCTCTAATGTTTAATGATGTTGAACATTTTCCTTTTTTTCTATTCATTTTAATGATAATAAAGATAAAATAGCAATGAAACAGTTTCAAAGCAGGTTAGTAGGGTGATTACAATAATTAATACATTGCATATTGTTGTCTTAATAGTAGTTATTCAGAGGACAAGATGCAGACATGATATTTTTATCTAAACAATATTAGTACAAACCCTTTCTCCTCAATAAACTAAGAGAGGGCTGGACAAGTAGCTCAGTGGATTAAAACGCCTGCAAGCAGGCTCAGGGGCCAGGGGTTTGATCCCTGGGCCTGCCATGCCAGTCTTGCCCCTGGGGCACACTGAAATAGTGATTGAGACTGGGAATGGTGGTACACACCTGTAATCCCAGCTCTTGGGAGGCTGTAAACAGGCGGATACTATGAGTCCGATCTTATAGTGAGACCCTGAAAACCTTGTAGACCATTCCCTAAAATACATTAAAAAAAAAAAAAAAGGCCCATGGAGATAGCTCAGTAGAATAAGAGCTTGCCTGTCAATTTCAGGGTCCTGAGTTCAATCCCTGGTACCACAAAAAAATAAATAAATAAAAATTATGTGTGTGTGTGTGTGTGTGTGTGTGTATTAAAAAAATAAGCTAAGAGAAAGTAGCTATATATCTATCCTATCTTGTGTATACATATATATTTTTCTTTCTTTTTTTTCAAAACAAAATGGTCCTTTATTTATATTTTTGTAAAGTTAGTAACACATGACACAAGGTTGTCTAATAAAAGGTAATAAAACAAGAGACAAGAAAAGAAAGTCATAGGATTGCCCTGCTACAATGTTGTATATGGTTTGATTTGTAAATTTCTAAGTAAAAATGTGTTACTGTTTTTCAGCATTTCATAGGGATTTAAATGTTAGAATATCCATGGTTGTTAGAAAATAGCAGTCCGTTTATGTCTAAGGTGACTGATACTCAGACAGATGGTGATGAGCATCTTTTCATGCACTTATTGGCTGTCTGTGTATCTTCTTTGGAAAAATGTCTGTTCAAGTGCTTTGCCAAGTATTTAACTTGATTGTTCTATTTGTTTTCTTGCTGAACTGTAGGAGTTCTTCATGTATGTTGAATGCAAATCCTTCATTAGAAAGTCATTTGCAAATATTTTCTGCCTGTCCTTTGATGCACAAAAGATTTAAATATTAAGAAAGTCTTAATTTTTTTTGTTGTTGTCCGGGCTTCTGATAGTTCTAGTTAACTATCAAAGAAGGCTGAGGTAGGATGATTGAATGTTTAGTCCAAGTTGAATAACTTAATGACTCAATAAGGCCTCATCTCAAAAAAAAACAAAAACAGTCTGGGAAGATAGGTGAGTAGTCTAACTGCCTGCCTGGCAAATGCAAGGACCTAGATTCGATTTCTGGTACTGGATGCCTTGCCAGCCTCAGAATCTGGGGCACGCTATGCCAGCCACCAAGTTTCGGCGTGGTGGCGCACACCTATAATCCCAGCAGCAGTGAGACTGAAACAGGAGGATTACTATGAGTCTGAACTGCATAGTGAGACCCTGTAAAAAATAAATAAAAACAAAAAAATATGAGAATGAATATGAATTTGCCATGTCCAGTGTTATGAATATATTATTCAATGTCATGAATAATTCAATGTCATGAATTATTATTTTCATTATATTTCCTTCATTTTGTCTTAAGAATTTTTTAGTTTTAACTCTTACACTTAGGTCTCTGATCCATTTTGAATTAATTTTTGAACATCGGGTAAGATTCTTTTTAAGATTCACTGTCCAACCCCATGAGTCTCAATGAAAGTGTATGTCAGGCAGTTAAGCAAATGACTTAAGCACTTGTAGTCAACATTTGTAGGAACTTTTTCTTGGTGTGGGGTGGGTTGTTACCCCACACACAGGTGAGAGAAAGCTAAAGCATTTAGGGAACTGATTCTGAAGCAGCAGCGAGGCTGTGCTGGGGACCAGCCAGTGTCTTGATGTAACTGTACTTTATGAAATCCCTCTCAGAGGGCCCTAGAGATGGGGACAGTGGAAGAACATAGCAGCGGCCCTTGTGTGTGTGCACACGTGCATCTGCTGTGTAGGTGCGTGCACTGTTAAAGAGAGGACACCCTGTGTGATTATGAACTGAGGGCTACACTAGATAAAAAAACCTTTTGTACAAAAATAAACTGCTTCTCATACTGCTTCAGAGAAACAGCACTTAGCTTAGCAATGGTTTCATAAGCAGACCCTATTTCCAAAACACTTGTCCTAGTTGTGTTTCCTTGTGAACAGGATGGTGGTGTACCTCCAGTGGGAACTGTGGGTCTGTGTACCCCTCCCTTGGAGGATCTTGAAGGAAGAAGAAACCCCGGGGGCACACACAGCCAAGGACCAAAGAAGGGTCTACCCTGCCTCAGCTGTTCTCTGATAGGCTGGGCCATAACGCCAGCATCAGGCTAGTGTTGCTGGCTTCTCCACATGAACAAGATTCTCATTAGACTTTCAACATTAAGACACTTGGCATTGGCATTTAGGTGTCCAAACCCAAATAAATTAGTGTTAAATCCATCTTGAGCACCTAGGAGAAATAAACTGATCTGACCAAGCCCTCTTTGTTTTGTGGGGCCTGGTTTATGAAATACTGCATTGTCCCCCACAGGTTCTCATTTTCTCTTTGCCCTAAAAGGGAATTTAGAGAAAGAGGAAGTAGCTTAAACCAATGAATGTTTTTTGTTGTGGGATGGAATGAGATAGGCCATGCTTTCTAAAAATAGTTTGCAAGACTTGTACGTACTATATTTGCCTTGAAGCATTAATGTCGGTTCACATTTTATTAACTCAATGAATATCCAACATTGCCCCCATGAAATTGTGAATAATGATTAGCTCAAATCAGGAGGCTTTTGCTGGTTTTTCAATTGAAACATTAACTCCGGTTGCACACAGTGAAAGGACAGAGTGCAGGAGACAGGAGCCACAACTGTGCTCCAACGATAGTCCCAGGAGCTTAATCTACCTGGGAAGTCTTTCTGATATTTCAACATTTCATTCCAAACACCCTATTTCAGTCAGTCCTGATATGTATTTTCTGTTCATTTCCTTTGCTAATTTAAGAGCATAATTTTTGCATTTCTTTAACAAAACACTGCCTTTTGGACTTACAACTACAGTTATTTGGAAATCCAACTAACTTTAACTGCCTACTTAAATTGTAGAGGCTTAGAAAACTGGTTCATCTTCCCTTCCCTCTCTTCCTTCTTCTCTTAATAAATATCTTTGAGGCTCAAATGTAAAAAGACCTCATTGTTAGCCGGGCATGGTGGCGCATGCCTGTAATCCCAGCACTCGGGAGGCTGAGGCAGGAGGATTGTTGTGAGTTCAAGACCAGCCTGAGCTACAAAGTGAGCTTAAGGCCAGCCTGAACTGCATAGTGAGACCCTGTCTCAAAAAGACAGAAAAAAAAAAAAAAAAAAAAAAAAAAAAAAAAGACCTCATTGTTTGTTTCCAAATATCTGCTAATTCCACCTCCAAAATTCTATACAAACTTATACTTTTTTTACAGACAACTCTTCCCTTTACTAATTTTAAACCACGTCTTTCAACATTTGTTTAAATGGTGAATACCCATTAACAAGTGCTTTTTTTTGTTTCTTGGGGGGGGGTTAGTTTTATTTTTACAAGGATTTAAACAAACAGCTGATCAGATAGTTTTACAGGTGTTCCCACATGTTCCTCTGGGGTACTTATTAACCATTTTAAAACCAAGGGTATTAATTGAGAATGAGAAAACAATATTAACAAGAAAAATATATACTCTGGTATTTGTTTTTTGGTGGGTTTTTTTGTTTGTTTGGCAGAACCTGGGGATTGAACTCAGGCCCTTGTGCTTGCCAGGGAAGTGCTTATTCCACTGAGTCATCTCCCCAACCCCTGCTTTTTGTTCTGATTGTATAAATCTTTCACCTTTTAACTAGAAAAAGAAAAGGCAGTGAGGCAGAAGGATGGTGTCAATACCTGGGGAGGTGATTTTTCCCACTAAACCCAAGCCACTGTGTGTGGCTTATCCAGCTTTCTCAGTGGCACCAGATGTTGCACCTGTGTGTGGTGCTCCAGGGTGGTGTGGGAAGAGATGTGTGGGGATATTAGTGGACTGAGGACCTGGGATTTCCTGTGTGTGTGCGTGCGTGCGCAAATGTGTCTGCTATATGGTGAGACATATAGAATATCTCTATTCCATGGTCTGTACCAGATTAGCCTGGGATTCCTTCCAGCAAGGGCACCTGGCCACAGACAGACCTCCCACGGAAGAGGACACCCAAACCTGGTGCCTTCCCCACCCATCTCTTTTGTATTGACCTTATACTGTCTGTAGAAAGTTCACTTCCCTTTTAATTATTTCCCAAAAAAAGTGATAGTGTGTTATAGTTATATTGTCATAAAATAGGGTTATATGAATTTTTTTTTTTTTTTAATGGAACCTGGGATTGAACTCAGGCCATTATACTTGCCAAGGAAGCCATCTTCCCGGCCCCTTATATGAAAATATTTTTAACCTCAAAAATACCACAGATAGCTGGGTGTCATGGCTCCTTATACGAAAATATTTTTAACCTCAAAAATACCAGATAGCTGGGTGTGGTGACTCCCCCCGGGGCTCCCAGGACATTTCTAGAAGAAAGTACCAACAGCTTCTTCCATGTTGAGAGTACACCTGAGGAAATGCCCTATTTCCCTGAAACTATTGCTTTCAAGTACTGGTCGGTGGATATTGCCACTTTACAGGATCCATATTTACCCCCCGGGGGGAGCAGATATCGTTTTATAGTTGTAACCGAAATGACTAATGTTAACTAAATAAAATCAGAAGGGCACACCCAAAACCGAAGCTAATGTTTGACTATGCCACCCTATTTCAGAGCCTCTATTTCATGACAGGCAATTTGTCATTTCTCCTATGGAGATCTGTGTTATTCTTTCTTGTGCAGTGCTATTGGACAGACCGCATGAAGGTCATGCTAGAGCAGAGCCCCGGGAGCAGGTACTAACAGATAATACGACACGGTGGCATGCACCGTATGATTACTGTGTAACCACGACTTACACATTACTAATGTAGGTTGACATGGAGGAAGAGAACGGTATTTACACATCTTTGTAATTACTGTGTGGACCGGCTGTGGTGGTGCATGCCTGTATCTCAGTACTAAGGGAGGCTGAGGCGGGAGACCTGCAGGGCGGAGCCCAGCCTGGGACGTTTGGTGAGACCTTGCCTCAAAATAAAAAACAATGGCTGGAGATGTAGCTTAGTGCAGAGGTTCTGGGTTCAATCCCTGGTGCCACACAGATACTAGTACTGTGCTGCTGCTACTAAGGATAACTGCATAAAGTTGTGTCAGAGAAGGTTATCTTTGGGTATAAATTTAAGAAATAAAACATTTGCACACCAATTTTGGATAAAAAGAAAAACCCACATATATTGAGTCTATTATTTTTGAACTGTTGGTATTTGGTTTTATGCTAAATAGAAGTAAGAATTTAATTCCACAGATTTTTAATTTTTAATTGTTAACTACTTACAAAAAGGCAGAAATAGCTGTGGAGCAGTGTACAGAACTCTTTGAATGTTAGAAAGGTGTGAGGAGGGAGGAGAGGGAAGTGAGGCAAAGGAGGGAGGTGGTGTGGACAGGGTGTGACAGCCTCGCTGTGGTCTGCGCCTTCACCCTCTTGCTCTACCACGCAATGCCCGTTTCTCACTAGGGCACAGTATTTGCCAAATGCTGTCTTTAGCTAACCTGTAAGAAAGGGAGAATCAAAGAAAAGAGTATTTGGGGAGATAGAACTTTGACTTTGTTATCAGATCCACTTACACCTCAGCTCTGTGACCTTGGTCAAGTTACTTGACTTTCTGAGCCCCAGTCTCATGATCTGTAAAAAAGGGTGAAGAGGGCTAACTGGCTCCGGCTCTTGCTTCCCACTCATTTTGGTGCAGGCCCTTAGCATGCAGGGTCTGTGTGTGAAACGATCGCTGTGGCTGCCACGGTTCTGATTTTGCAGATGAGGGGCCTGAGAAACCAAGGCTGCCTCACTCTGTGGTTTGTGTCTAGGTGTCCCCCAAGTCCTCATGCAGACATAGAGCAGGCTTCTAGAGTTTGTAATTGAGACCTGGTCCCGTGCTGAGATTGTGGGTGTGCTTGCTACCCTCACCCTGGGGTGGGCAGTTTGCATGCAGTACAAGCGAGAGAAAGGGTCTTGCTGTTGCTCCTCCTCCCTTTTTGCTCTTGCTGCTTTTGCCATCTTTCATTGCCATGAACTGCTGCCCTCTGCCTTGTGCCACTGTGCTTTGAAGCCAGCCAAGTGTGGGCTGAAACCTCCACCAACTGTGAGCTAAAGCTTTCTTCCTAATTTTGGGTATCAGATGTTTTGTGTCAGCAATAAGAAAAGCAGCCAACACTCTCACAGTATCACAGGACCACATCACTGAAAACCTGGTACTCAGATTCAGGACCCTGCCCACCACTAACTCAAGAGTTCCTAATCCATCCATTAGAACTCTCTCAGACAGTATCCCTAGTCTGCCTTCTGTCTAGGAGGAAGAACTGCATTTGCCTTTGACAGCCATTCTCTTCTAGTGCTGCTCTCTCCTTTGGCTGTGAGACACACTCCATAGCCACTGTTCCAGAAATACAGGACCTGCAGGAGTAGCTCAGCATGCTCCCCCAAAGGGGCCCCATGTGTTAAATGACAATCAGCAAAAGTCTTATTCACGGACATACTTCACAACACAGAGTTTGAGTCTGATGGCTTTTAGTTAATTCTGTGACATCCTTGCAAATGAGTTATATTTGCAGTAATACGATATACAGTAACACAATTAGTTCTAAGTTCAAGTGGACATGAAGAACATGTACAGCCTTGTAGAATTTCCACCTGTCTCTCAGATGGGGAGATTCTCAGTCCTCATGGACATTCACAGGCTGAATCACTCCTGGATTTTGTTTGATTCATGGTCCGTTGTTGCTGCATGCTTCGCTAAGCCACTGCCTTAGCTGCCATACTCAATGACTATTAAGTGGAGATGTGTGGCCTCCTCATGGCTTTGCGTGACATGCCCACCCACCCTTTCCACTGCCATCATCTCTAGGATAGTGCTGCCTACAGAAAATCCTCTACATATAGCATCTGTTAGGGATTAGCTAACATTAATTAGCTTACTAAGGGAGAATGCACAGTACATTTATTTGACAAATACATGTCGTCTTCGGAGTACCAAAATTTGAAGATCCAATAGTGACCAAGAAGAAACATAGACTCTACTCTCTTAGAGCTCACATTTGGTTGTAGAAGACCTAGAAGAGAGGATGACCACACGGTGTGTCTTAGGGAAGGGGGTATTTACATTAGTGGGAGACTCAGCCTGGCTGGTGCTACACTGAGGCTGTCAAGACATAAGAGATTGTGGTTGTGCTTGTGCCTTTGGTTTTGGAACTACCTGCTCCTTTTAAGTGATGTCTACACCTCCAGGAGCTCAGCAGAATAGTCCTGAAGTCATTGGTAAAAATCCTTTATATTCCTCTGATTAAAACTAGGACTACTTGTTTTTCCTGTGAGGACTCAGCCTGTGCTTTCTAGCCAGGGCTGAAACTCCATGGCCTGTGGCTCTCATTGTCTCCCACAGAAAGTATGAGATGTGGACCACCCACAACTGGGTTCTGTGGTCGGTAAGAGCCTCATCTCTGTCCCTCACAGGATGACGCCAGTACGCTTTGCTAATGCCAGTCTTCGGTTATAGCATCCCTGTGCCCTCTCTCACCTCCTTCACCCACCCTTGCTGGATTGAGCACCCCAAGGATTGCAGGAGTCGCCACTGTGTCCCTGAACACCCAGGCCAGCTTGTAGGTGGCAGCTGCTCAGTTAGTGTTTCAGCAAAAGCACATGCAAATGTTATTTTGTCTTTATTTCCAGTACCCTTAGTAGAAATTGATAGTGACATTTGAAAATATCCCAGGTTTTCCCAACCAGGTTGTCAGTAGTTCTCATATGTCAGTGAAACCAGAGGGGCCTGAATTTAAATAAGATGTTTTGGTGACTCGGTAGGTCCTCAGCCTGGCTTCAGATGATGTGCTTGTGGCCTATCAGTTTGCCAGTAATGACAAATCAAACCTCAGAGTAAGCCTGATGGGGCTTCATGACAGTAGCTGTTTCCTTTAAAACATTAAACTAATTAATAGCATTTCAGTCAAGTTGGGTGAATAGTGTGATATTCGACACCTTAGACCCTTGCTCTCTAATATTTCTTAGGCTTGACAGCCTTTAACAATAGTAGTCATGCTGAAATACCAAACTTGTCGGTAAAACAGCTTCTGCTTATGTATATGGTCTCAGTTGATCGATACTAGGTAGATTGGATTTTTTTTTTTTAACCCAGAAGAGCTTTTGCATAGAGCTATCTTTATTTTTAATTTTGAGACAGGGTTTCACCAAGTTGCTAAACTTCCCAAGTAGGGATCAAACTTTTTATCCTCTTGCCTCAACCTCTCAGAGTGCTCATAATTACAGACATTTACTACCATGCCCAGCCTGGTCTGTATCTCTTGACAGGGAGAAATTTTGGCCTCTTCAGTATCCAACCCCCCCACTGTGGCTGTCACATTGTAGGGGTTGTGGTGATTATGCATCTAGTAAGGCAGGGGTGTTTAGAAATCTCCCATAAGGCATAGGATGGTCCTCCACAACATGGAATAATCACCCCTAAATGTCAGCAGAGCCCAATAGGCTGCAGGACATCTGGTTAAGTGACACCTCAGCTTCCTCTACAGCTCAAATTCTAGGATTTTATGAAACTGGATCATGTTCATAACAGACATTGATAAAGTACATAACACTGCATTAAGTTGGTTACTCTTCTGGGATAGGAATCTTCACTGCTGCTTCTGCCTTCCTGGCATCTGTCCACTGCAAGCCTTTCTGTTCGTCAGTAGATCCCTCTAAGGCTTGGGTCGAGGAGCCAAGATAGGAGCAAAAACTAGAAGTGTGCTGTTTTGGAGCCTGTTACCCAGGAGGTGTGTGTGTGCTGAAGTTACGCTTTTTGGTTTTTTCCCCAACATCACTCCATCAACCTGTTGAGAACAACCTAAGCATGTAAAGCTTATTTAAAGGGAATAAGATAACAGACTCCTGGCAGGTGCTGGTGCACTGCCAAACACCCGCAAAATTCCCAGCCCGCCCCTTTCTGGCAGGTGGCTCTTGCTTCTTGTGATATACCTCCAGGATTCCTGGGAACCCGCAGGAAACACTTCATTTTCAGGGATGTGTTGATAGAAATGCCTGGGAAAACAGAACCTCTGGGCTCTGTATCTGTTTATCAAACACAAGCATTCATTGAATGATGTGCTTTGCCATAACACAATCAGAGCAGGCATCAGCACAGTGGAGACCATGCTGCCTCACAGGGCCGGCTGAGCAGCCAGCCTCCTGTCTCTTTCTGCTTACAGGGTTAAATGGAGGCACATTCTGGAAAGATATGTAGGTATTGTCCCAAGGGCTGTGCCTTTGGATGAACATGAGGCTGAGAGAGAAAAGCCCTGCCTGTCCCTGTTGGGGTGTGCAGGTGAATTCCCAGTGCTAGGCCTCCGTGTTCGTGGGGCTCCCTTTCCACCTTCCAGCCAGAGCCCACAGAATGCCCATGCCAGAGGCCTGCCTGCTAGTGGGAGGGTTCTTGCCATGTTTACTGTAGTATGAGGTAGTAACTTGGCACTGTGGGAAGAGACTAATGCTGAGGGAAGGCCACCGCTTGGAAACTTCTAGCAGAAGCTAGTCTTTTTCTCTCTCACCCCCATGTGGTCATCTGTTCCTTCACAAAACAGCTCTGCAAATCACGAGGTATTCTCAATGTTTACTAGAAATATGTCTCTAAAACTTGGGTTCTGCCCTCTAAATCATATTCTTTAAAATTATAGTGATAGAACTAAGCATGGTGGCACACATTGAGTGCTTGGAGGAACATGAGTTAGAGGACAGCCTGAACTGCACAGTAAGACCCACAGAAGCAAAATGGACAAGTAATGATAGTAACTAATGGCCTCCTTAAATACACTGTGTGCTGGATATTGCTAAACTTCATGTAATTCTAGAACAGATCCTCTGAAATACATTACTGGGACCACCTTAAACTTGGGGAAATCGAACCAATGTGGTTTACTTCTTTGGACAGGAGTAATAAGTGGTAAAGTCAGGATTTGAACTTGTAGTTCTTCTCAAAAAATCTCTGCTCATTCGGGCGTGGTGGCGCAGGCCTATAATCCCAGCACTAGGGAGACTGAGGCAGGAGGATTGTTGTGAGTTCGAGACCAGCCTGAGCTACAAAGTGAACTTAAGGCCAGCCGAAACTGCATAGTGAGACCCTGTCTCAAAAAGACAAAAAAAAAAACAAAAATAAACTCTGCTCTTAATAAGTTTGATATATATTTTATTATCTCTTTGCCATATATATATATATATATATATATATATATATATATATATATGGTCATGTTTTAGAAATGATTATTAGCAAAAATAAAATCTTATTAAGAAACATCAAAATAGAAATTAATCATAAGCAAAGGTAATATTACATCTTGCACAAAGATATCAAAAATATATTTAATTCCTCTGAATTAAATTCCAGCTAGTGATGGGAGACGCAGTATATACCCCTGTATTTTAAATGCAATATGTCAGTTGGTCAGTGAATAAAGCTCTCCTAAGAATCTCAAATTGAATATTCACCACACACACACACACACACACACACACACACACACACCCTAAATACTGCTAGAGTAAAACCTTGCCTGTTTTGCCCTCTAAAATGTCTGGGGTCAAACTTAAAATACTAATGAAAGATACTCTTGGGGCCACAGTGATGGCTCAGTGGAATAAGAGCTTCCCTGGCAAGCACAAGGGCCTAAGTTCAATCTCTGGTTCCACAAAAAGAAAAAAAAAAAAAAGAAAGAAAGAAAGAAAGAAAGAAAGATACTCTGATCCATCCATACTGAAAGGAGAATTTGATTCCTTGATGATTTCCACTTTCACTCAGAGTTTACCCTGAAATTTAGCTGTAATCTAACAAGTTCAAACTGAACCTAAACGAAGAAAGCAAAAGTTGTAAGCAGTTCACAATGCCGATAGCTTGATGGACAAGTGTATATTCTGTGCTGGTTTTCCATGCCATACAGAGTAACTGACTGGTTCCAAACACACTGCCATGTGCTAGAAGACTGGCAGCCTTCCCTGCAAAGACCGTCTGTTCAGTGGTAGCTCCCCAACTGGGCATTCTTCCTCCACATGGAGGATCGGCCCTTTGGCCCCTGGGGCAGCAAGTCTCAGGTCTTTCTGAAGCAGCCTCTACTCAGTGCTATAGTAAGGGTTAGGAGAGGAAAAGGCTTAGGGCCACCTCACCCACGGGTGGGGAACCACACTGCAGCTAGCTTACCTGCTATGTATGGAATCTGGAGACTCCCAGGCATTGGTCTCCACCAGAACTCTTGGGCCGGGCTTCTACGCTGACCAGCTTACAACTGGCTGCAGTAACCTCTTGCCTGTTTTTCTCTAAGCACAAGAATCCTACACAGGTGCAATCTTCTTGCCTCAAGCCAGACCCTTGTTGGCTTTTGTTTTTCAAGTATATTTTTTAAACTAACATTCCTTTATCAGTTGGTGCAAGATTCTGGGTTACAGGTCCTCCCTGCAGAGTCCTGTGGGGAAAGTCATTTAGAGCAGCTCTGGTGTGGACTGTGGGCCCCACTGTCAGCTGTTAGGACACAGTCCTGAGACTCATTAACTGAGAGTTCATATCAGCTCCATGCCTCAGTTTCCTGTGCAAGGCAATAACCTAATAATGTCCATGTTGACACAGAGAGGCTTGGGATGAGTTCGTGTACATGACCAGCGCAGAGCATTTCCTGCTACACAACAGACACTAAACTTCAGCTCCTGTCACCATTGTAAAGATGAAAATATTCAGACTTACAAGAGCTCATGTGGCCCCAGGTTTCAGAGCTAAGAAGTGGAAGAGCTAAGATCTGAGGCTCTCTGATTCTAGAAGCTGGTGGGATCTGGGGCTCTGATTCTAGAGACTGTGGTGTGGAACCTAAATCAGATGCCTAACCTGCCTAAAAACTGTCTCTTGCTTAGTAGTCCAAATTGGAAAGCTATTTATCCAGATATTTTACGTATAGACAAGGTTCAGCTTTTGTTTTTCTTTTCTTTTGCTTCGTTTTTGGAACTAGGAATTTGTCTTTTGAAGTTCGCTTATTGTCAAGTCCACACTCCTATTCCAAGCACCAAACTCACCGTCTTTCACCATAGAATATTGCTCATCATTTCTCAGTGTCAGCCACTGCTGCCCACATACACCCTCTCACCTTTCTAAACAGGATATTCTGCAGATGTTGAAAAGCGAAATTCTGACGGTGGCCTTTATGAGAAGGAAAATGTTTACTATTGAGATCTGACCCTTTTGAAGAAGTCTGTGGTCAGTGAGCATAAGTGAAAAACACCTTTTAACTTTTCAGCTCATGAGTGTTTGAAGTACAATGCAGTAAACTCAAGGGCAACATTACAGCGATGAGGTCCACAGTAGCTACACAGACTAAAGCTGCAGCACATAGTACGTGCTCAATAATTGCTATGCTGTGCTGGCCCCACCCCCAGGGAACACTGAGACAGCAATTGAGATTGGGCGTGGTAGTGCGCACGCGTAATTGTAGCTCTTGGGAGGCTGTAAACCTGTAAACAGGTAGATCACTATGAGTCTGATCTAGTAGTAAGACCCTTAACACCTTGTAGACCCTTCCCTAAAATACAAAAAAAAAAAAAAAAAGAGGGGGGTCTAAAAAAAAAAAGGTGAATAATAAACAAAGACATGCTGAGGTCTCTAGAATTGCTTCTTTGTGACAGGGTCACACTATGTAGCCCAGGCTAGCCTCAAACTCACTTATTAGCCTAGGCTAGCCTTGAACTCATAGCCATCCTTCTACCTCAGTGTCTTGAGTGCTGGGATGATGTGTTTGAACTGCCACCTCCACCCCAACACCACCATCCCACTCTTGAAGTTTGAAGAATTTGTCACTTATACATAACAGCCTGGAGCTGAGACAACCCCACTCACCAAATTCTTCACCAGGTCTCATAAATGTAACCATTGAAGTTAAATGAAAAACAGCTAAGATTGAGGTGTGGTAAAGGGGTGTGTTATAAAACATGTTAGAATATAAACATTGTTGACTGCTCAGCCTAGGCCACAAAGGGGAAAGTGACAGTTACACTTAGCAAGTGGCCCATGTTAGTTGGCATCAGGGTACCCCAGGTTGGCTGGGCCAGAGCATAATGAGCATGTTAGGCTTTGCAGACCATGCTGTGTTCACCTCTGTTCTCCGCTACCAAGCAGCCCTGGATTGCCCTCATTTTCCCTAAAGAAATGGTTTTATAAAGAAAGCATTAGCCTAGTTGCCTGGTGGACCATGTCTGACCCACAGCTGTAGTTTGCCAGCCCTGGTCTAAAGCAAGTGCAAGGGCCGGCAAATAGCTCAGCAGATTAAAAAGCCTGCTTAGACAGACACAGTGTCCATGGTTCAATCCCCAGCCTACCATGCAGGCCTTGCCCCCACCCCCACCCCCACCCCCAGGGGTGCTGAGACAGTGATTGAGACTAGATGTAGTGGTGCATGCCTGTAATCCTAGCGCTTGGAAGGCTGAAAACAGAAAGGATCACTATGAGTCTGATCTGTGTAGTGAGACCCTACATGTTACAGACTGTTACAGACTGTGTACTAAAATACCAAATTAATTAATTAATTAACTAATTAATGCAAGTGCAGTTATAGTAAGATAGCATACTGGCTCACCTCGGATAGAGGGGTCACATTTGCCTGTTTGAAAGAATTAAATCACTTCTCTTTAAAAAATAAAAATAAAAAAAAAAGCATGTACTAATTATACAAACGGATGTGTTGTGCAGTGGCCCCGCCATACAGGCACAGTGTTTCTGATCCTGCGCACTGCTCTTTCCTCTCCTGCCCTCCGGAACCCAGGCCCCTTCCTGTCCCCTACGGTCCCCCCTCTACTTGCAGTATTTTTCCCCTCTTCTCTCAAGTCATCGTACCCCCCACCCCCAAGTTTCTGTTAAGAAGACAATTTGCTCATCCTTTATCTTTTAGTGTTCTGGGCTTTTGGCTTTGGGTTCATGAGTATGGACTTAGCTGGGACACGGGGAGGCAATGGAGTTTGTAGGGCTAAGATTGTCCGTGCTAAGCTCACTCAGTGTACCATTTTTAAAGACCTCTAGTAAAATCCTAGTCTCGATAACTCTTACTTTTGTCCTTTTTATATCTGTGAATCACTTTTTCCAGGGTGTGTTTGTATGTAGATGTTAAAGTGTACATTTTTTAATAAAAATGCCATTCAACCATCCTTAAGCGTATAATGCAGTGGCATTAAACATATCCTTCTGCGCAGCCACTAACCACCCCCAGGACTTTCTCTTCATCCTGGAACTCTGTAGCCCACCACTGATTCCTCATCCACTCACCGCCAGCCTTGTCCCTCCCTCTCAGCTCCTACCTATTAACTTGACTACTCTCAGATAGCTTAGCAGACGGTGCTGGTGCTGCCCCCAGGGAGCGCTGAGACGATTGAGACTGGGCATGGTGGCACGTGCTTGCTCCCTGGGGGCAGCACCAGCACAGTACACCAAGGATCAAACCCAAGCTGCTGCGCTCTGCTAAAGTATGCGCTTTTAGTCTGCTAAGCTATCTGGCCAGCCTCATCTTCCATTTGAAAGAAAGGAAAGACTTAATGTTCAAGTCTGACACTGAATTTCCATTTCAGCCTAAAACTATAGAAACCAATACATTGTTTCCAAATATATACCAGGCCTTTTTTTTCTACACCCCCCCCCCCAGTGCTGGGGATTGAACTCAGGACCCTGTGCTTGCCAGGCAAGTGCTTATTTAACTGAGCTATCTCCCTGGTCCCCAAATGGGTTTAGGTCTATTTTTCGTTTTTTTGGGTTGTGTGTGTGTGTGTGTGTGTGTGTGTGCAGGGTCTCACAATGCAGCCCATACTCAAAGTGATCCTCCTGATTGCTGCCTCCCTAGTGCTGCGCCCCCAAGCCCAGACTCCATCACCAGCTCAGCGCACCCGAAGGTGGGGCCAGTGCAGCATGCAGAACCACGGGTGGAACCCTGGCCCCTGTGCATTTCTTTTTTTTTTTTTTTTTTTTTTTTTTTTTTTTTTTGGTGGAACTGAGGATTGAACTCAGGCCCCTGCGCTTGCCAGGGAAGTGCTTATTCCACTGAGCCATCTCCCCAGCCCCAGAGCCATCTCCCCAGCCCCCTGGCCCCTGTGCTTACCTAAGCAAGTCCTTAGTCCACTGAGTTATACCACTGCCCCCTTTTTTTTTCTTTTTTTTTAATACTAGAAAAAAATTTCCCAATGGCAAGTGCTGTTGTGAAGTTAGTTTTAAGCACCTGAAGAAAAAAAGAAAACAATATAAGGTTAGAAGCCACATCCAACAGATGTTTTTAATTTTTAAAAATGGGAAAGTTTGTGTTAAAAATTACTCTAAAATTGGTCTCAAGCTTTATGAAAGTTTAGACGAAAGATTAAAATGCATCTCTTAAGTAAAGCATTTCTCAGGCATTTACAGCATTATAGGCAAAATTCAGAGGTTTTTGTGGCAAGTAATTGACTTGTCTCTGAATTTAACGAGGTTAATACTTTTGGTAGCATCCTCCCCTGCTCTTGGGCTTTTGAGGCATGGCCTTCCTCACTGCCTTGAACTATGTAGCCCAGGCTGGCCTTGAATTTGAAGCAAGTCTCCTGCCTCAGCCTCTCAAGTGCTAGAATTACAGGCATGCATTGCCATGCCTGGAAATGGTCCCATTCTATGCTGTGTAGGGAAACTGAGACATAGTGCCTGAAGGACACAGCCAGAACTCTCACACAGCCACGTAGCCTGGCTCCAGAGTCCACAGTCATCCACTGAGCTATACTATCTCTTCACAACACCACAAGTAAGCCACAGAGGACTATTTCAGGCCAACAGCTCAGATTTTTGTAGTTATCTGTAGTTTGAGGGTTTTTGTTGTTTTTTTTTTAATGATTACACTCACTGTATTTAGTCTTAGAATTTCTCAATCTGCCCTGCATCTTGTCAGGAAACTGAGGCAGGAGGATTGCCATTAGTTCAAGGTCAGCCTGAATTGTATAGTAAAGCCCTGGTCTCAAACAGACAAAAACAAACCAAAAAAAAGCCAACCAAGAAATTCAGTAAAATATTGTCTCAGAATAGTCTCATGCAATTTATAATACTGAATTTTAAAAAATGAATAATAATTCTGTTTTTGTAAATGATGAAAGCTCATTTTGCCATTAAATGCGATATTTTCTTTGTGTTTTAGTTTTTGGGTTTTTGTTATTTTTTTTGTTTTTGAGACAAGGTTTCACTATGTATTTCAGGCTAGTTCTGAACTTGCTAAGTAGTGTGGGTGACCTTCAACTCCTCCCCTCCAGCCTCAAAAATGATTTTATAAAGAGTAAAAACATAAAGGAATGCTTCTAAAATATAAAGCAGTAGGCAATAGATTTGTGGGACAGGGAGATAGCTCAGTAGAATAAGCACCTGCCTGGCAAGCACAGGGTCCTGAGTTCAATCTCTGGTACCAAAAAGGAAAAAGATTTGTAAGAAGACAAGCTTTACACCAGACCACACCCTACCTTCCTCAGAAAGAAAGCAAAAACTAAAGTAAAACAGAAAGTTTAATTCTGGATTGGCCTCTTTCTCTTTCTTAATTTCCTATAACATGTAATTATCAGAAAGTAAAATAGGCTTATTTTTTCCTCTGTACTAGGGATTAAACCAACTGAAGGCTTTTGCTCAGAATTATGTATTCCCAGCCCTATTTTTAATTTTAATTTATTTGGTTATTTGTATTTTAGGGAAGGGTCTACAGGGTGTTCAGGGCCTCACTACTAGATCTGACTCATAGTGATCTGCCTGTTTACAGCCTCCCAAGTGCTGGGATTACAGGCTCATGCCATCACACCCAGTTTCAGTTGCTGTCCCAGGGAGCCCTTGGGGGGTAGAGCCAGCAGGGCAGGCCCCAGGGATCAACCCCCCCCCATGCCTGCTTGCAGGCTTTTTATTATTATTTATTTTGATACAGTATCTCACAGAGTTACCTAGGTTGGGCCCAAACTTGTGATCCTCCTGCCTTGGCCTCCGCAAGTGCTGGAATTACAGGACTGAACTACCACGCCCAGCTGGGCTTCTTTTTTGAAAAAGCCAATTGAAGGGTCTGTGAGATAGCTCAGCAGACTAAGTGCCTACTTAGGCAAGTTCAGGGACAGAGTTGAGATCCTGGCAGCACATGCCACACTGGCCCTGCCCCTAGGCCCACCCCTAGGACACTGAGACAAGGCGTGTAGCACACGCCTGCAATCCTAGCACTGAGAGGCTGAGACTAGGAGTCCCAACTGCTTAGTGAGACCTTTACCAAGTACATTTAAAAAAATAAATTAAAAAAAAAAAAACAGAGCTTTTCATTACAAAAGCATAGCGATTCAGCTCTTTGTGATAATCTCTATTTGAGTATTCACTTTTTGTATGAATGGCCACACACGCACTAGGTAAGCCATCCCAATCTCTTGATGATAACCTTAAGGTATAATTTGGAACCATTTCCACAGAGCCCTGTACCATCAGAATGAAGGTGGGCATACTTCAGACCACTGGCTACTTAATTTTATTTGAAGTAAAAGTGTTCAGTTTCTTCACCTCATAAGCCCCACTGGAAGTGTCGGTAGTTATGCCTGGCAGTAGCTCTTCCTCCAAGTTTGTCCCACCTATGCTAGAGGAAGCATACAGAATTTGGAGCCAGAAGTCTTAAAATCAAGTCCTCCCACCAGCTGGCCCTGGCTGTGAGAAATGGGCACTTTGTAAGCTCCCTGGGTCTGCTTCCGTGCAGGCAGACTTAAAGTCTGACCCTTCACAGGCAGAGGTTAAGAAGATAGCTATGGGCTGGCAAGATAGCTCAGCGGTCTAAAGGGCCTCTCAGAGACCGCGGTGCGAGCCCTAGCACCAGATGCCATGCCAGCCCCTCCCCCCAGGGCAGGCTGAGCTGACCCCCCACCCCCGCAAAAAAAGAATCCATGATGTGTAGCGAGACACTAATAAATAAATGAATTTAAAAAAAAAAAAAAAAAAAGATGATGAGCTGCAAGTATGCAGGTGATGAGACAGTTCTTTGGATACTGTAGAGTGTTTTACCAGATAGACATTGCTTCCCAAGTCCCTGGGCTTGAAGTTCATACATCTTTGTGTAGATTGCAGAGTCCAAAGCCAGGAATGAGCGCAACATCTATGGCAATGCGGACCTTACCCACCCTCCTTGCCAAGGGGTCAGTCCACAG
Source organism: Ctenomys sociabilis (assembly GCA_004027165.1). Lineage (NCBI taxonomy): Eukaryota > Metazoa > Chordata > Mammalia > Rodentia > Ctenomyidae > Ctenomys > Ctenomys sociabilis. Next base: position 24,416 of record PVKA01004493.1, on the reverse strand, counting down.
CTCTGCTGTGACTTACATAATAACACCTCCTCCAAGTTTTCTTTAGTAATTCCACAGCTTTTTTTTTCTATTCCTCCAGTGAAAAAGAATGCATATTTAAAAAGGAAGAAAACAGCTATGTATGCCAAAAAGATAAATCGGATTCTTAAATCGATCTGCATAGACAGAGCGGGAGTTCAGCATAAGATACTATTTGCTGTACAAATTTAAGGTTTTCAAGAACTTAAATTCAAAGAACTGTCTCCTCACCTGCATGCTCGTAGCTCATCTTCTTAACCTCTGTGGGTTTTCTAAGCCTCACAGCTGAGAGAAGGCTGAGGAAAGGGAAGTAGTCACTCTTGCTGTTGTTTTCCCCCTCTGGGTCACTTCTGGTTTTTGTTTTGTTTGCTCCACCCCACTCCTGTGCAACTGGACCATTTTAGGGCTGCTACATGCAGAGGATGCCTGCGGCCTTCCCACTTAGGACGCCATGCCTATTTAGAAGTGTGACTCTCTTATCACTTCCAGTCCAAAGAGAACCTGCACAGCCCAGCTGGGGCTCCCCTCTGATGCGCACGATCCTCTTTCTCCCCAGGTGTCCCCAGCCGTGGATGCCTGTGACATTATGACCGCAGAGGATTCCACCACAGCCATGAGTAGTGAGCCGGCCTCTGCGGCCTCCGCCAAAGTGCCTGAGGGCGTGGCGGGCGCGCCCAACGAGGCAGCCCTGGTGGCATTAATGGAGCGCACGGGCTACAGCATGGTGCAGGAAAACGGGCAGCGCAAGTACGGCGGGCCACCCCCTGGCTGGGAGGGCCCGCACCCCCAGCGTGGCTGCGAGGTCTTCGTGGGCAAGATCCCGCGCGACGTGTACGAGGACGAGCTGGTGCCCGTGTTCGAGGCCGTGGGCCGCATCTACGAGCTGCGCCTCATGATGGACTTCGACGGCAAGAACCGCGGCTACGCCTTCGTCATGTACTGCCACAAGCATGAGGCCAAGCGCGCCGTGCGCGAGCTCAACAACTACGAGATCCGGCCAGGCCGGCTGCTGGGCGTGTGCTGCAGCGTGGACAACTGCCGCCTCTTCATCGGCGGCATCCCCAAGATGAAGAAGCGCGAGGAGATCCTGGAGGAGATCGCCAAGGTCACCGAGGGCGTGCTGGACGTCATCGTGTACGCCAGCGCGGCCGACAAGATGAAGAACCGCGGCTTCGCCTTTGTGGAGTACGAGAGCCACCGCGCTGCCGCCATGGCACGCCGCAAGCTCATGCCCGGTCGCATCCAGCTGTGGGGCCACCAGATCGCCGTGGACTGGGCCGAGCCCGAGATCGACGTGGACGAGGACGTAATGGAGACCGTGAAGATCCTCTACGTGCGCAACCTCATGATCGAGACCACCGAGGACACCATCAAGAAGAGCTTTGGCCAGTTCAACCCCGGTTGTGTGGAGCGCGTCAAGAAGATCCGCGACTATGCCTTCGTGCACTTCACCAGTCGTGAGGACGCCGTGCAGGCCATGAACAACCTCAATGGCACCGAGCTGGAGGGCTCGTGCCTCGAGGTCACGCTGGCCAAGCCAGTGGACAAGGAGCAGTACTCCCGGTACCAGAAAGCAGCCAAGGGCGGGGGTGCGGCTGAGGCTGCGGCACAGCCGCCCAGCTACGTGTACTCATGCGACCCCTACACGCTTGCCTACTATGGCTACCCCTACAACGCGCTCATCGGACCCAACAGGGACTACTTCGTGAAAGGTTAGTGGAGACTTGGTTCGTGGGTGTCCCAGAGCCCCGCCCGCCTGCCTGTCTACCTGCTCAGTGCAGTGGCTGAGGTTTCTGATCTGGCAGACACTGAGCGCCCTGCATTTGGATTCAGGTCTGGGTTCTCTTTGAGAGTTCTGGCCCTCAGTCGTGCAGCTCTGTAGAGGTAAATATGTAGATTATTGAGGGGAAGGTAAACCAAGGGGTCCTATTGCCCCACTAAAGCCTAGGCCTGGGACAGGTCCACCTATCTTATGGAACTTAGGTTAAAAATCTTCTGCAGTTCTGTCTGGGAGGTGTCAGTCCAGAATTATGTTTTATTATCATTGTTTATGGGCAGCACTTACGATATGATGAGAGCAATCCTGCCTCAGGAAGATATGGCCCAGGTTCTGGGACCTGCCCTCCCGATCACTGGTCTGTGACTTTAGGCAGTCACCTCAAGTCCCTAGCTGTTTCCTCAAGCATAAAATGAGGAGGGAGGACTAGGAGATCCCTAGTCTGACTGTTGTACACTTTGGATGGTATTCTTTACTACAATTGACTTTACAGTCTTAGAAAGCCATTTTGCAAGTTGGTCTCCTGTGCTAAGCACACAGGTGTAGGGCACCTATCTAGGCTGAAACAGAGTGTTTGGAAGAGACTTTATAAAACCATTGAAGACCAAGGATGTGGGCACTGTAGCTGAACATAGGGCACACGAGAGCCCAGAGCCTGGAGCCGAGGGCTGTCTGCTGCTTACTCATCCTTCTGTGTTATCACCAGCAGGCAGCATTCGAGGCCGGGGGCGAGGCACGGCTGGCAACAGAGCCCCAGGACCCCGGGGCTCCTACCTTGGGGGATATTCTGCTGGCCGTGGAATCTATAGCCGGTACCACGAAGGAAAAGGAAAGCAGCTGGAAAAAGGTTATGAGCTTGTGCCGAATTTGGAAATCTCTGCTGTCAACCCAGTTGCCATTAAACCTGGTACAGGTCAGTATAAATGGCAGCAGGATTGTATTTCATGCAGCCTAAACTCCAGCCCCCTCCCCAAAGGAATCCAAGCCTCTGGGCTCCTCTTCTATCTGCTCAGGGATTGATGGCTTTTCTCTCCAGCAGCCAGTAACCCCTTCCTTGTCCTTACTCTGGCCTAGTTCTATCCCAACCATCAGACCAGTTAATTTCTTTTTGTTTCTTTTTATTTCAGTTATGCTAGAGCTTGATGCTGTCTTCGTGTGTGCTAGGTCTTGCTAAGTTGCCCAGGTTGATCTCAAACTTGTGATCCTCCTGCCTCAGCCCCCGACTTCTGGGATTATAGGTGTGATTCGCCTCACTCAGCATCATTACCATTTCTGACAGTTTAGACGGCTGGAAATTCCCCTTCCAGAGGAAAGAGCACCATTTGTCCCCTGTTGTGAGCTGAGCAAATAAGAAGGCGCGAGGACAGGGCAGTGGTGAAAGTTCTTGCAGCTGTTGATTGCCTGGCACCTGCTGGTTGGGGCTATCTAGAATAGTGGAGGCAGTTGAGCTAGGGACCTTGAACTTTGTTTCCACCTCCAGAGCCCACAAACCTGTTTGCCAAGGTTGTTAACACCCTTGGTTACCTAATGGGAGGCAGGGCTTCTGGTCCTGGGAGAAACTTTAACCCTGTTTGTTCGGCAGCTGCTGGCTTTCAGCACACACCACACAACACCACAAAAACCTGAAGCTCCAGTCTTCAGTGCCTGAGCAGCCCCCTCCAGACCAGCCACCCACCCCACAGAGGGGAAGTAAAGTGCTCAACCACTCAGACTTTGCCTCATTGAGGACTGACCCCTCTCATAGACAGCTTCCTTCTGAAGGGACCGCTGATGACTTTCTGTCCTAAGGGAAAAAAATCCATGTACATGCTGGTACTGCCTTTCTGAGCAGCATAACTTGGCTGGCCTAGCTTTTGCTACTCTGTCCTGGGGTTTTATTCATTGAGAAATGGACTTACACAGAAGTAGCTCTAGATAACCAAACCAGAAGAGAGCATGGTTTAAAGAAAAAGAGGGCCAGGGATGTAGCTCAGAGGCACAGCACTTACCTGGCAAATGCAAGGTCCTGATTTCAATTCCCAGTGCAAAAACAAAATATATATATATATATATGTATATGTATGTATATATGTATATGTATGTATATATATGTATGTATGTATGTTGTATGTATGTGTGTGTGTATGTATATATATATATATATATCCATGTTTAAAAAAGGAACTTTAATCATGTGAAGTCCAAGGTAGAGATTCCTGAAGACTAGTGGCCAAAGTAGTTCATACAACTCCCTGTGACCTAAACTTCCAACCTTCCCTGGCCTCTCATTTCTGAACATCCAGGACATTAGGCCTTGTATAAGGAGAAGCAACCAGGCAGTGGTAAAAAGTGCCATGGGCAGAGGACCAGTGGGAGATATGGTTGGAAAGGCAGGTAAAATATTTGGCTAACATTTCAAGTATCTTTTATTGAGCGGCTACTATTGTTTGGCTTTCTGTCATTTGTCTCCTTACCTTTGATCAAGTGAGTCTTTATTAGGATAAATGTGCCTAGAGTTAGAAAAGAAACATAAATGAAAGAATGGCTTGTATATACATTTCCTGTGCTTGTTTGTCTTTTTAAATCACAAGGACACACATGCACAAACTCCCACAAATCTGGATGATTGTCTTTTCCTTTTGCCCTTTCCTGATTGTACATTGACCTTAATAATTGTTACCTGTTTGAATTTATGTTTGAAATCAGTTCTTTGGACTTTACTCATAGAAATTATTTGAGTTGGCAGGTAGGTTCCTCTGGTGAAGGGGTAGGGACAGTCACTCCAATGCTTTAGGACTATAAATGGATATAAGAAAATCAGAGAGTTTTCTATTTTTTAAAATTAAGTTTCTTTCCCTCCTTGAATTGACCACATTGAAATGTGAAATGTAGGGCAGGAAAGACATGCGCAGATCTGAGGTGTTAGGATGAAATTCTCACCACTGCCACCTGCTTCATAAAAATGGTAAAAGTGAAAAAAATCAGACCAGGGATTTAGCTTAGCAGCACAAGGTCATGAGCTCAATTCCTGGTTACTGCTCTCCCCGAAGAAAGAAAGGCCCCTGTGGTTCCAGGCGAGAAAGCAAGAATTAATAGACGCACTTACTCTCCACCTGAGCTGTGTGCTCAGGTCAGAGGCCTTTCTTGCCCCGCTGGGCATCAAGGTAAGATTCAAAGGGAGATTTTGAGGTAGAAAGGTTAGGAAATGTTTATGCCCAAACTTGGCTTTACATTTTCCTCTGCCATGCTCTGTTGGGGGACTATACCGGGTGGCTCGGGAGGACTGTCGCTACTTCTCCTGCCCCTTTTGGGCAGGCCCTCGTTACATGGCTTATTCTGAGAGTGCATTCGCTAGCAGGGAGAGGACTGCAGCACTGGCCTGGGCTTCGTGGGCTATCACAGAGCAACTGTAGGCTCTTCCTCCGTGGCTGGAAGTGATAGAGCCATGTTCCCCCTTGCTTCTCTTGCAGTGGCCATCCCTGCCATTGGGCCCCAGTATTCCATGTTTCAGGCAGCCCCAGCCCCTAAAATGATTGAAGATGGCAAAATTCACACCATGGAGCACGTGATCAGCCCCATCGCAGTGCAGCCAGACCCAGCCAGCGCCGCTGCCGCAGCCGCCGCTGCTGCCGCCATCATTCCTGCCGTCTCAACACCGCCACCTTTCCAGGTAGGGCTCCTGCTGCCTCAGTGACACCAGTGTGTACAGCCTCTCTCTCTCTCTCATGGACTCATGTAAATGGTCAGCACTGTGGATTTATTTGTGCCTGCTTCTCTGTTAGGACTATGAGATTGGATGATATTTATATTAAGAAAATTGTTTTTGCATGGCTGGGGATTGAACCCAGGGCCTCCTGCACGCTAGGCAAATGCTGCACTGCTGAGCTCCACTCTTGGCCCTTAAAAAGGCCAAATATGAATCATGACAGGAAGAAAACTTAATAAGAATTTTACCACGTTAGTATCATTGTGTTAGGGATGGAAAGCAATATATAAATGTGATGTGTGATTTTACAGTGTCACATTGTATCTGTGTATTTTTTTTAAGCATCCATGAAAAATATTTAGCTCCTGTTTTAAAGGGGCTGATACACAGAGTTCAGGGAGATAGTTCAGAATTTCACATTCCTAAGTAGCTCAAGGAGATTTTTGTAAAATGTTTTGTGTGTGTGTGTGTGTGTGTGTGTGTGTGTAACATGTATTGTGTGTGCATGTGCATGAAAAGACAGTGCTGTGTAGGTACAGATATTTTTGTAAAATCTGCCTGTATTCCACTTCCCACCATAGCACCCCAACCCCTCTCTTCCCAACCTCCTCTGACTGTTCGCCCTCCATCCCTTCTTAGCCTTCCTGTGGAGCCCTCTCACTAGCCAGCCTAGGGAAATCCTCTGCCCTGTGCTTCTCTTTGCTGTGTTACAACATGGAAGCAGCTACAGATGCCAGTGTGTCCTGTTTCAGGTTGAAGCCACCCCAGACCAGGCTCTGTCCCAGACTTCTTATTGTCTTCAGTACACAGCAGATGGGGAGTGCATTTGTTTGACAGAGACACTCTTCTCAGGGAGGCAGTGAACCGCAGCTGTGTCACCACCAATCACAAATACTGAAGCCCAGTATCTCCCATCTAAGTGAATGAAGTTATCCAGATTCCTAGGCTGTAGGCCTTGGTGCAGTTGAATGTAGCAAGGTTCTAGAATTGATACTTCATTGTTTTTCTTTCTTTCTTTTTTTTTTTTTTTTTTTTTGGCTGGCGGCTCAGGCTGCCTTAAGGCTGGTCTGGTCGTGCAGGTGGAGCTGGGGATTGAACTAGGATTCCCTACACCTGATTGGGTTTTCCAGAGCTGCAATTTTTTTTTTTTCTTCTCCCTATACCAGGGATTGAACTCAGAACCTTGCACTTAAAGGCAGGCGCTTATTATATTGAGCTATCTCCCTGGCCTATAGAATTGATACTTCATGCCAGTGCCTTGTAAGGCTCCAACAGAGCCAGGCAGGTGGAGAACTGATAGGGCATTACAGGACACTGTTCCCTTGCTTTGGCCTGCTCAGAACCAAGTCTTGACTGTAATTCAGAAAGAATTAAGTCAACTAATTCATCTGTATATTATTGAGTATTGTTTAACTCTTACTACAAAGAAAGAAATAGATAGTACATGACTCATACTGTTCAACAACTAAGTTTAATTGTTACTTGGGGACTGAACATAAATGTCCATTATAACTTTAAAATAAAATTCAGTGCATCTCTTTAGTACTTTCATCAACATAACAATCATACATATGTATGGAGCACATATCGATATTTTAATACATGTATATGATGTGTAATGATCAGATCAGGTAATTGGCATACCGAGCACCCTAAACATTTTGCCCCTAGTCATGGGAGCATTCAGGATCCTGTCTCCTAGCTTCTCCGAGATTTATAATTAATTGTTGTCACCTGTGGTTACCCTCCTGCGCTATAGCATGTGAGCAGTTACTCCTTCCATCCAACTGTATACAGTACCAATTTCTCTGTTCTCCTCTACACAGAGCTTTTGGTTCTCAATAGGCCCACACTCCAGGCCCCTGATCACACTCAGTTCCCCTAATCACACACCTCCCTACGGCCTTCCCGTCTGCACTGGATGTGGCTGGCAGCACCCTTCGTCATAGTCTTTGCTTGTGAATCTGCTAAGAGCAACCATCATCAGTGAGTAGCCTCCCCTGGCGGCTTGCTCCTCCTCCAGAACTTTCTGCACAACACCCGGGCCACTGACCTGTGGAGACGTGGCGCTCTCAAGTCTTAAGTGTCCTGACCTCACCTGGGATCTGCTGTGGGGCCTTTGTGGCTTCTGATTGCAGCAGGGGGTGGAGCATTTCAAGCAGCACTGATTGGTGAGGAGAGCACCTGCCCAGAGACCTCCCCTCAGGGCAGCTTCTAGGACATCTCTGTGGCATAGCTCCTGTCCTCCTCCCAGCTTGAGACCCTGTTTTGCCATTTTATCTTATCTTATCTTATTTTATTTATTTATTTATTTATTTATTTATTTATTTATTTATTTATTGTCTTTTTGAGACAGAGTCTCACTATGCAGTTCAGGCTAGCCTTAAGCTCACTTTGTAGCTCAGGCTGGTCTCGAACTTAAAACAATCCTCCTGCTTAAGCCTCCCGAGTGCTGGGATTACAGGCATGCGCCACTATGCCCGGCTCTGTTTTGCCATTTTATATCCAGTACTTCATGCAGGCTTGAAAAGCACCAGAGGAGAATTTGCCAGTGTCAACCTACACTTTTCTCATTCTTGAGACAGCAAATCTGTGGTTCTGTCTCCTCCGCCTCCACCCCTCTCTCCCCTCCCTCCTCTGTTCCTCCTGTATTCCTTGCAGAAGGTCACAAGGGTGCATTGCCTCTGCTGATGTAAAAGCGTTCTTAGCAAAGTTAGGGGGAAGACAGTGAAAACCAAAACAAATGGCATGAAATGAATTAGAGAGGACCATGGTTGGTATGGAGCTGTTAGTAATAATCTTTACAAGCCTCGGTGCATACAGTCTGGGCTAGGAGGAAGAAGTAAAATTCACAGACCTGCTCCAATCTCATTTAATCCATGGTCTCGATTTTCTTCACTAGATTAGAAGCAGTTTTTGAGGTTTTTTTTCAGTTGTTTGTGACAGGATCTTGCTGTATAGCTCAGGCTGACCTTGAACTTGGGCATCTTTTTATGTCAGGGCTGGGGATTGAACTCACTGAGCTACTTTCCGAGCCCTCCTCCCTCTTTTAAATTTTGAAGCAGAGTCTTGCTAAAGCACTAAATTGCCCTGGCTGGGTTTGAACTTGTGATCCTCCTGCGATAGTCTCCTCCACCCCCAGTACTGGGATTATAAGTGTGTGTCACCACACTTGTCAAGATCCTTGTGTCAGCCTTCAGAGTGCTGTGATCACCAGCATTCACCACTTGGTATTTGGTTTGCAAGTAGATGTTAGATGTCAGACAGATTTTTTTAGAAAGGTGTTTATCATTGTCTGATTGGCCATTGAGGTTTTTTGTTTCCCCTTAGATATTACTACAAATTTTCAATATGTAGTTTAGGACAGGTCTGCTTTTACTCAACTATTAGTAAAGGTAGTTGCTTACCCCTGGTGGTATATGGGGAAAAGTGTGCCTTACTTAAGGTGTTTCAACCTTAAGTCTGGTCATGATCCAGATTAGAACAATGGTTTGGGCTGCACAGAACACTTGGCCATCCAGTCTGGTCTGTCCTCACCTGGCTAGAAGGAGATCTGGGGGCCGGAGAGATGGCTCAGTAGAAAAAGTACTTGCCTGGCAAGCACAAGGGCCTGAGTTCAATTCCCAGTTCCACAAAAAAAAAAGGAGGAGGAGATCTACACCGTGATGTGCCTGCCTTGTTGGGTGACCTGCTGTGCTAGGTGTGGGCAGGACCAGGACCGCTGGTGTCTTGGGTATCCTTCTCTGCCTTTGTGCATTTGCTGCTAGCCCCGCAGCCGCACGTTGGGGGAAGGTTGCTCTTGTGCTGTGCACTCTCCTCCTGCGCCTAAGCTGTCTCTGGCCGCCAGGGATGAGCAGCGAGCCTCTGTCTCTTGCGCAGCCTTGTGGGAGGCAAAGTGATGTCAGCCACACCCAGCTCCACAGCCGTGTCAGTTTGTGCAAGTCCCTTAGCACATCCACACCTTTCCACGGATCCAAGCTTCAGCGTGGCTTGTGATGGGCCCACATGCTGCTGGCACCCAAATGAGGCCCTTAGAGCAGGCTGGCTGACAGGGGCCTCCCACTCCTGCTGTCAGGATGAGCATTTCTGGAGTTACTGTTGTGACTCCAGGTGAAAACAGTATTTCTAAATTAGAAGTTCCTTTAAACGTAATTCTGCGAGACTGACTTACAGATTTGGTAAGTGAAATAACTTCAAATTCCTTTGTAAGGATCCCAGAATAACTAGGATCTTAAATCTACTTTTCTATTTCATACACTCCCACGTATGTATTTTGAAGATATGGTAAGTCATGAAGAGAGCAAAGCAGCTTTTAGTTCAGAATGTAGAATGTTAGATACACCAAATATCTTTTTTTTTTTTTTTTTGGTGGAACCAGGGATTGAGCTCAGGCCCTTGTGCTTGCCAGGGAAGTGTTTATTCCACTGAGCCATCTCCCCAGCCCCTAAATGTATTTTATTTTACCAAAACTTCCCTTTCAGTGAAATAGCTCCCAGAAACTAATGCTATACTGAACTCTCTGGGAATTCCTGTGTGTACTGAAAACAGGGTAGGTTCCCCTCTCAGGCACACAGAAGGACATAGTGGGGACTAGGACAGGTCCGTGATGGTCACCTCCGCTAGGGAAGCTTTCCTTAGCTTGACTTGCATTTCCTTCTCATCTGCAAGCTCCTCTTTATCCTCCAGTGTCAGCTCCAATGCTTCCAGTTGCTCCAGCTCCCAAGTTAGTTAATTCCTTCTGGAGTCTTCTGCACCATGCCATACACGTAACAGTGTCATATCTTAGGTGGAACCAACAATCACATTGGCTGTGAGGTCCCAGAATTTTTGTGTGTTTGTTTTTATGGAACCAGAGATTGAACTCAGACGTTTGTACTTCCCAGGGAAGCACTTATTCTACACAGCCATTTCCCCAGCCCCATGGTCCCAGAATGTTAAGCATTGCAGTTTAGGTTGGCGTGGTCTCCTCTAGAAACAGATCACGTTCTATCAGTCAAGGAAGTGTTGAGGCAGCTGACCTGTTGGGGAGTCCTGTTTTGGGGAAAGATGCTCCTCTGGGCTCTTGTGGGAGCCAGAGCCGCAGTTCCCTTGTAGAGCTCGCTCTGGAGCATGGGCTGACTGAGTGGAATGATGGGCAGAAGATGCCCGAGCAGCCTCACTTGGCCTCGGCCTCTTAGGTCACTCTACCCTAGGTGGCATAGTTGAATGTGGATGAGTTAGTGCCACCTTGAGGCACCCCCTTGCCTCTTCAGTGACTCTTATCCCACTGCTTGTTTTTCTGCCTCTTTTTTCCTGAGGCTGGAAGGCTTTGCTCTGTGCTCTAGAATGGGTGCTGGTGTGCATACGAGCTCAAGACGGATTTCCCTTTTCTCTCCTCCTCAGGGACGCCCAATAACTCCAGTATACACAGTGGCCCCAAACGTGCAGAGAATTCACACTGCCGGCATCTATGGGGCCAGTTATGTTCCTTTTGCTGCTCCGGCCACAGCCACGATTGCCACACTACAGAAGAACGCGGCAGCTGCAGCTGCCGTGTATGGAGGGTACACCGCGGGCTACATACCTCAGGCCTTCCCCGCTGCTGCTATTCAGGTTCCCATCCACGACGTCTACCAGACGTACTGAGACTGGAGACCTGCGAAAGATGAGCCCAAAGACCACTGAAGGGATGCTTTACTATTTATGGAGACAGAATGTGTTGGATCAGCGCACATACAAAACCAGAAAGTGAAGAATGTTAGCAGATACCACGCGGAAATCTTTTATATACATGAAGTTTTTCATTAGTAAAGACTTTTCCACTTCACAGGCCTGTGTTCATACATTTCTAGAAGACTTACGGTGGTCCGTGCCTTAATGCCATCTTTTGAAAAATGTTTATGCTATACTACATTTGTATAGAGGTTTTGTTTTTTGTTTGTTTTTTAAGGATATATTTTCAGTATGAAGGTTATTTTCTTAACTTCTGCACTCCAGATATTTCTATTTTGTAGTATCTTCAATAATATATCAGCTATATATTAAAAAGAAAGCACACTTGAGCAGCTAGGGAACTATTTTGAAAATATATTCAATATTTAAAGATAACAAACCAAGTGCTTTAAAATACTACATAAGATGTTATTTTAAAAGTGATACTGGAAAGTGCAATTTTTAAAATGAATAAAACCTCTGCTGTATTTCCACCAGCGTTAAGGGTTGACAGTGTTACAAGCAAACACTCGATGTCTCCTTAGGCCAACATGGGAAGGACTCACCACGACCTGTGTCTAGACACTGGAAAACCCTCCCCTGCCACCACTTCCTTGGGCTCTTGTGCCTTCTTTATTAGCTGTGCCTATCACTACCGTGACCTCTGCCCCACCCCCACCCAACTGCCAAGTTTGGCAAGGCTGGGACAAGTGAAGAACTCTGATACAGAGAACAACTGGTGGCTTTTATACTTCTTCCTAGGTTTTTGTTGGAGTTTCTTGTTTTGCTGTATTTTTTTGTTCTGGTTCGGGAACTATTCTCTTCTATATGTGCTATTTTCAATAGCAGAGTATGTGTAAGCACAAGGTTTTATTATGTTTGCATAAGACATCTTTGCATAACTATTTAATTGTCTGATATAAAACTTTAATTCCTTGTCTAATGCTTTTATTTGTTTTTGAAGTATGACTTTAAGAGACACAGAATGTATGACATTGTAGACAAGATCCTAAAGACTTGTCAGCAGAAAGTTAAGCTTCTGGTCATCTTACCATGTTTCATACAAAAATGGGTACCGAGGGCTTTAGCAACATTGTGTCTGTCAAGCGTTACATCTGTCTGTCCTCGACTCTGAGCACTTGCAGTGAACTTGAACCATGCAAGTCCATGAGGAGAGACCAGAAGAGTTCAAAGAGCATTTGTAAATATCCTTTAAGTTTCAACTCCTTTTATGTTGCCGAAGTTCCAGGTTATGTAGTTTAATACAAAATAACACCATGTTATTTCAGTGCTGTTAGAAGGGTTTGTTAGGAAGTGAATATATTGTTGCAGTGTTTTGTGCCTATTCAAAGGCTTCTGTTTAGCAGCCTGAATGTAAAATACAGTAACATGTTCAGACCATCATCTGTTTTGAGAAATGCATCAACTTGGATTGTTCTTCAAGGCTCTATCAAGGCAATGAGGTGTGCAATAGGTAACAGATACACAACTGTTTGTCTGTGTCATGTTAGAGGTCCGTCACCTCTTTCCACTCGCTGGAATTCTTCTGTTGATGGCTGAATTCTTATTTTTGAATTAATAGGACCATGCCCTTAGCAAACACTTTTTGGTTGTTTTTTTGTTTTTGTTTTTGTTTTTAATTAAGAGATTCCCAAGTGCCCTTTCCCCCCTCAGCTTGATGAGTTTTTATATGTAAGGAATATTTATTTAACTATTCTATAAAATTATTGAGTGCCCGCTGAGGCCTCTAAGCATTCCTAATGTTCCTTTCCATCATTCCTAAATGACAGAAAGTAATTGTGCAATGCTCCCGGTGGGGTGCCCAGCAAGCTGCATCCAAGCTCAAACCTGTTGGAATGGATGTTCCAGCAAAATGCAATGTGGATTGGATCCTCATCTCTTGACTTGTGTGAAAGAAGTACTGTCCTTCCAGGGAAGGGTAATCACAGAGCTTCACTGGATGAAACTCTGACCCAGCATTCTTACTGTATTTTACATGTGCTTCTGAGTTCTTTGCAAAACAAAAAAAAAAAAAAAAAAAAAA